>CM060963.1:144026718-144069218 GCA_030765045.1 Tenodera sinensis
AAGATAATTTCAGGAAGGGAAGTGCTATCTCCCGAGAAGGATGAGCCTGTCGTTCTGTAGCTGGAAGAACATATTATCCTGCACGTTCTGCCCTATATAAGCTTTGTGGCCATTAAATAATCCTGAGAGCGTATTCCGGGAGCGCGGTTTCAGATTAGGCAGCTCAACTACACAACTAGGACGTGGCAAAACATAATTGAAGAAAGAGAGATACGGAGTGACTGCTGGAAAAACAATTTCATAACTGGGATAAGTTTGTTCAGTAGCAATGCAATCTCTTGCGCCACATTAGGGTAGCCAAGCTTGTGCTTGCAATTGATAATAAGCACTCCAATACTACCAGGTAGAGAAATAATTTCAATATCCCCAGGTCATCCATAGCTCAGATGTGAAAGTGAAAACTGTCTATGGGTAACATGTATCATGTGTGACCAAAACCAAAATAGTGGAAACAAATTAATAATTATAGAGCTAGCAGTCTGCAAGATGTTAGGCAACATAATACAGAAATGTTGCATAACCACATGCTAAAGAGGTGAACACGGATTTGCCTCCACTTACTTTTCAAACAGGTATGACTCACTTAGCTCCTATTACATCAAGCTCAAAAGGGCCACATTCTTGCCTCACTCCACCGGACATGCCTCCCGTTCACTGCTGTTCAGCTTTAACTTTGCTTCCGACACGCCTCATTCAGTGGCGAGTATGGCTTTGTGCAGACGTCTGTTTCATGAAGTGGCAAGGAGAAGCTTTTTAAGTTACAAACAATAACTTTTGCTGTTTATATGTGGATTTAAATGTGTAATTTCAAATTTGGCCCAAATATATCCTTTTCAGTTAATAAGAAATTTGGAGCAGACTGAACAACAAAAACATTAAGACTAGAGTTAGACTTACTCTAGTGTATTCTTTCATGTATATAGGCAATTGTATTTTGTGTTTCAAAGTTTGAACAAAACATTGAGTTTAAAACCAAACGAATGTTATGTTGATTAAATACTTTTATAATATTTTAAGGTTAAATAGCAATGGAAGTTTACTGCTTTATTTATTGTGTAAGAGAAACAATTTAATATGTTAATCATGAGGTAGCGTTAGACTATTGCGTGAATAAGATAAAGAAAGGTTATAAACTCTGCCTAACCTCAGCAGGTGGCTATAGTAATTATTATGTGCAAAATATGTGTGATACAAGTATAAACAAAATAGATAATAACAGTATAAGAATTATTATTACTATGGCATAGGAGGAACGAAGCCACCATTGCGCTTGTTGTATCAAAACAAACTTTGTCACTCGGCAAGAGAATGTGGATTGAATAAGGCACGTTCAATAATCGCTATCTCTCCTCTCGTACCTATGTCTCTATTATATGGATCAGAGAATTTATCTCTAACTAAATAAAACATACAAAGGTTATTTAATAAGGAAGTGCCAAAAAAAGTGCCATGAAAAAAGTACCCGCTATATCAGCTTATGCAATTTTAGTGTCTAAGTATCATTGATGCTATTAAGGCCAACATATGAAGATGGTTCGGATTTCTGCACAGCATGTAGGATGGTAACCAATGCAAAAAGTTATCGCTTGCTCGCGCAGTTTATGTGGCAAGAAAAGTGGGAAGACTAGTAACAAGGTAGCTTGATGATCGGAAAAAAATGCAAGAAAATTGGACTGAGCCGCTGCACAAGTGAAGCACGGGACAGAACCAGATCGAAGAGAATCATTGGAACTGTCTTGGTTTAAGAACGGTTCGGGACGGCAGATGAACAATGGAAAACGAACTAAAAGAGAGATTTTAAACGCATTATTCATACATAGCAATAAATTTGTTAATTAGAGAAAGTGAAATTCATTGAAATAATCACGTAGAGTTACACGGCCTTGTCCATTGCTTCCTTCTTGGCTTCCAGTCTGGGCCGCGTCCTGTTGGCTTGTTTAATCATGCCGACGTTTCACCGTAACAGCGAGGTCAGTCAGAGTGGACAAGTGACTAGTTGGATGAGGTTTGCAGTCACCCAATAAAGAAGCCGAACATAGTTTACGGTGAAACGTCGACATGATGTACGTGACGCGGCCCGTATCACAAGCCAAGAAACAAGTAGCTGATTCCTACAAGCTATCTTACACGTGCGAGGCATTATCACCACAAGGTAGATGACGCACTTCTTCCAAGTCTTTGGGATTTTCTATATCCACTCCTGTTTGTGGGAAGTACTTGCAATTGCAGAGCAATATTGCACAACCAACGATGGGAAAATGTGCAATGAGACTAGGCGCGCAGAGTTTTGTTGGCCTCTGCGACACATAGCTGCCGACTACTCCTTCTTGGAGCTGAAGAAACAAACAAATAAGGTTCTTTCCAGCAAACGGTCGAGTAAGGCGCAATATTAGATGTACTAGTCAGACGATTACATAGGTACGTTCCTTCGAAAACTAGAACGTCTAAATGAACGTAGGGGTCTCTCAGGCCCTTAGCAACCAACAGAGCGACCGTGCAACTTGTCATTCAGTGACTGGAATTATAGGGGAGGTAGGAAGGTGACTTTTGTAGAAAGAGGGGCTATATGTCATCGTATCCCGTCGTTACCGTTCCGGCTCCAAGCTAATGTGCGTAGGTCGCACAGAGTTCGGCTCCCGTCGACTACTCACTCTGATCTTAGGCTTTTCGAGCTTTAGCCTGGTCGGTAAACAAAAGCTGCGAAAGTTTGGTCGTGAGGTGAGATATGAACAAATCTTTCGTATAGGGGAAGGTGCTTTCCTTCCCTCCCTCTCTGAACGGTGATTCTGCCGCGAATGAGTAAACATTACTATAACAGCGTGCAGAAATTGCAGTTGAAATGAAATTAATTCTTGGCCATAGTTATAGCCAAATCACTTTGTTGGTTATAATGCTAATGTCTATACACATGTATCATCATTAGCAATATGCACTAAAGCTATGCTAGCGAACTTCACTCCTTCGTGCACACATGATTACGTAACTCCTCCCACTATCAGTCTTTCAGGTGAAGAGCTGCAACTGCGCAGGTAGGGGAATTGCTCAGACCTTGCCTCACGACCTATGGCAAGATATTGTTTCCATAATTTCTGTTTCATTGTTATTCCTTCCCATCCTTTATATCTAAAATAAATATTTGATTTGTTAACGATCATATCAGAGCGACTGGGGTAACGGAATTATCTGTCAACTATGCTTCTAGATTTCGTGATGATGGCGATGCCAGACAGGTACGGCGGTTGTTTGCTTAAAGGAAAGAGCACTCTTCGTGGATGCAAGAGGGCTGCTTGGTCAACCGGTCGTTCATCACGCTCTCTAGGTGTCTTTGAGCCTGGAACTTTTGCATGTGTCTGTAGCTTGTTTGCCTGCAGCCTGTAGTCTTCTGGGGTTCTTTACTTCATCACTTCCTCCACAGTAGATCCATGTAGGTCGCAGTGCGTGAGATGTCCCCCTTCATGGTATAAGCTATACCGCTATATCCTCGTTGCTTCATGCACCTCTGTCTCTGCTCTGCTCGTGGCTTTTGCTGACTGTGAACTACCGCGGTGGGCAAATACCGATCATAGTGACTTTACATCTAACATTAGCTATCACTTTACTGCAGATCCTTCTTTTTATATTAAAAAGGCAGCCTGCTATCAATTAACTTTAAGGCAATATATAGTGTAACAAAGTAACAATTTGACGAATCCCACTTCTGAACACCAATGCGACAAAAGCGACAAAAGTACTGCCAGTTGCTTTTCTGTCACTGTAATTTTCTTCTTAATGTTTGCGCAAAAACGCAGTTCTCTTCTGCTGACGTTAACACAGGTGATAGTCTTTTGTGATATTACAACTCACAACTGTTTTCTACTCGTAGCTTTGATTCAGTTCTCTCACTATACTTGTTCACTTTCTCTCTCTCTCGTACACTAACTCCGACACAATGACTCAACAATCCTTAAAACTTGTTCACTTCGACGTGACGTATCTTTCACAGTTGCCCCACACTCACTGACACACAGATCGACTCGTCTGTCTCTCTCGCTCGCTCTCTCTTCTCTTTCTTCGTCTCTATATAGCCAGGACGACGTAACACGGACCTTTCGCGAACTTCTATAAACACGCGGGTCGCCAGTTGCCTCTTGAAGGTTCTGGCAACCCTTTGTTAAACACCGCATTCATTGTTGTTAGTCACGTATATATGCACAAATAGTCGCAAGAGGGAGGGTGATATAGAGTCTGGTATGCAGTGTGAAGCAGATTAGTCCCGACCGTTCTTAGTTGTTCGACGTTCCCAGCGTCACAATATTTAACGAAAAGTGCACATCTTACTGACACATGTGTACAAATGATATGCTGAATGAGCAAAAGCGGGATTCTCAAAAATTATGTAGATATTATCATTGCTTACATTATTCAAGTGTGGTTAATAGAGCTCGGAGTTTTAGGTAAATACATATTTTGTTTGCGTCCTAATACGAATTTGAAACTGAGTTTAATATTCTGTATATTCAGACCGAAGCAAATATTTTAAATTTTGTTGTGCATAAAAACACATACTTTCTGATTTTCAATGCAATTAAATATGTTCGGATATTAGCATAAACTGAAAAAAAAAAATTGCATAAAGGAAATTCCTTTTTTAAAATACTTTTCACATGTTTATATAGTCACAGAAAATAAGCAGCAGAATTATTTTAACAAGTCCGCATCTAAATTCTTTAAAGCTGAATTACATTAGCCAGATGTCGTAATTTGTTATTAATTATTTGAAGAAGTGATGTCAGCTAAATTATCCATTAATCTGGAAGAAAATACAAACATCCTGCTTTCTCGGGGTGCATGAGCCCGCAAAAAAGAAAGGGGAATTTCTGCACTGCCATGTTCTTGATTAGACATCTGCCATCGCTAGTCGATGCGAGTGTGCTAATACTTGTAAGTGACCATTAAACTGCTTAGTGAATTAGTCATTTGTAAATCTGCAAAGTTATACAATCTTCTGTTTGTATTCTGTGTTGTGAAGTAATATATTGAGAATTTTGAGTTCATCATGGATTAAAACTTCCCTGAGTGAAAAGAAGTGCAAGTTAATGTGCAACAATATGCTGCGGAGTTTAAGGGTATTTTCAGTTGTGATGCTAAAGTTCACTATTGTCAGCCATGTGGTAAAGCTATAACGGTAGACCAACGTTTACAAGTAACACAACATTTAGTGCTAACAAACATTGGAAAGTCAGTGTTATGTCCTCGTGACAATACTTTTAAGGTGAGGATATCCAAAACACCTCATAGAAACAATTAAATCTCTTTTGAAGAAACCAGAATATGTCTTAAGAGGAAATCCAACAGAAGAGATTCCCACTAATAAAGCAATAAGACAGGGCTGCAGTATCTCACCGACACTGTTTAATATTTATATTGACGACATATTCAGGACATGGAAATCGTATGTTGACCCAGGAATATATTTAAATATCAATATCTTCTTGAACTCCCTCTTATATGCCGGTGATATGGTAATCATCCAAGACAGTGAACATAAATTACAGAAATCAACTTATGTCTTAAATGAAATAATGGCAGTTGAAAAACTGAAAATGCATTCAAATGCATTCAAAGGAAAACAACCAGCGAGGACTAAAATAGTAATTAATGGAATAATCATAGAACAGGTTAAATAATTTAATTATCTAGCATGTTATCTTTCATATGACAAAGATATCGATCTGGATAAAAAGCTTAATAGTTTTCGAAATGTTTGTGATACGATCCTTAAAAAACAAATATGAAAAGATACACGTATAAAATTTTTAATACCGTTGTTGTACCCATACTAACTTATGGAAGTGAAGCCAGAGCAATGACACAAAAAGATAAATTAAATGTCCAGGCAGCCGAAATGACGTTCATGAGAAGTGCACTAAAATGTACAATACTAAATAAAAAGAAGAATACAGATAAACTTGGAGAAACTAGCTAAAGAGAAACAACAAAAATGGTGTGAACATCTACAAAGGATGCCGAACTACAGACTACCAACTTTAGCAATGGGATATAAACCAAAAGGCAAACGAGATGTTGGAAGACGAAGGGCAAAATGGGGACCGGAACAGATTCATATGAACATAATCCTTGAAGTGAAGAAGTAGAAGAAGAAGAAGAAGAAGAAGAAGAAGAAGAAGAAGAAGAAGAAGAAGAAAAAGAAGTTTATTGTCCCCCTGCTCCCGAAAATATGTGTGCAGACAAATTGATGTTGCATTCGTAGCTTCAGTGATCTATAATCGCTCCACCCTTAGATCCACACCCGATGTAAACACAAGCCGTCAACAACTAAGCTGCGATACACCGGAAACCGAAGCACCCCATAAAATATAGTACCTTAAATATTGGCAATTTTCTGTGAGTTTTCAAGATGTACGATGGTAAAAACTACTTGAATGTAACGCGATAACAGTGCTATTCTTAAAACTTCCGAGTAATTATCTCTCTGTTGCATCATAAACACGAAGCACGAGTGCAAGTGGCGTTTGTTTGTGTTAGTCGCAGATGATATGAAAATTAGGTTATCGCGGAGGGATACAAGGGGTGGATCTAAGGCTGGGTGGAGTATAGAATCCATTATTAATAATCTTCACTGTTTTACACTAAAAGTCCCAAAGAAGTCAGTTACCATGATATTTTCTTTTGTTGAAACAGGCTCTGGCCTGGACTGACAACTCGATAACCTATGTCTTCGTGGTGGGTCCCGCGTGCGTTTGGAAGCGGTTGCACAAGTGTTGCTGTGCCAAACGTTCAGTCCGCACTGCTGTCCACTGCTGTGACGTCACCGGTCGTTGCGCAGCAAGCAAGCTTTCGGTCCCACCTGCTGCCCACCTCTCTATAGTAATATAGCTGCCGGAATTTGTCCTAAGGAGGGAAAATCCTCCCACTCCAAACTATCTTTTAAATGAAAAAACCATGGAGATATTGATTCTCTCCAAAATTATTTAACGATTTTGATAAAACTACCACCGCCTGAAATATTTGAATGGTTAATTAACAACTAACACTGCATTTTACACGAATAATCAATGAAGCCCTATTCATTCTGGGTGATAAATCGTGAGGAAGAAGCGATGGTTTTCACACAAGCGTTTTGGATTTGGTTAAAAAGTTATAATCGATGTGAAATGAAGGGGTGGTTCGGATACCATCTCTGTGAAACAGTTTCACTACGATGATATTGCACCCATTTATTGCACAACTTGTAGTAATACAAGTAATTGACAGTAATTGAAACTCGGTTTACATTTATATGCTTGAAATAATGCTATATAAATGAGGTCATTTAAAAGGGGCGGTGGTAAGTCCCAACGAATTTAACAAGACATTATCATGTTTTAAGCCATTAACGACGACGAAACTGTTTTTAGCAGATACACAATCTTTGCTAAACGATCAAGTATAGATTACTACCCACATGACATGGTCAAACGACCAAGGCTACTCTGTTTTGCTGCACTTACTCCAAAATCTTTGCACGCTCTCTTTTAGAGCAGCAACAAACTGAAAGTTATTAAACGTTATACAGAATTGGTAAATTTTACTTACTTATGTACTTGATTGTCCTAATTTCTGTGTCAACTCCTTTCAAAGTCTCTGGTTTTACTCCCCATTTCTATACTTTGCATGCTGCAAATTGTTCTCACGAACAAAATCAATGAGTCTATCCTCTACACTGCGTGAAAACTTTCGTTTTACGCTCATTATGTACAATTTACAAAGTAAACAGACCAATACCGCTACTATAACCTCACTTCAGATCTCCAAGGTCAACTCAACTGAACTGAAAAACGACTGCCACCGTAATTTTCGATGCTTAAATTTCTGGCGGAAAACTTCAAAATCTAGTGAAAAACGAAAAAGAAGAGATTCAGTAGTCAGTTTAGTCCAGTTCAGTGAGGCTCTCGACTGAAGGAAAACACTTCCATAATAAACAAGGCCCCCAACCATGATAACGTGTCTGTCAACTGTTATGTTTTACGCAGTTTAGCTCAGTTGTCAGATTGGAGGGAAGCATGACATAAGTTATTGCTGCTACTGAACGACAGTTACCCAACCAATATTAAGGAAACGATAATTTGATCGTAAAATACAAGCTCTAAGTTGTATGTAATGTTAGCCTTCGGTGTCTCGGCCGGTTTTAGGGAAGGTTAAGTAACCAGTAGCTAGAATTATGCTCGAGAAATAGAGCAGGTCTCGCTGGCAGAGATGACTGCTAAATTTACAACTAAATGAGTAAATTATTCCTAGCATTTCTGCAAGGCTTTATCGCATTATCACGCATAAAGAGATAAGCTTGTGTTAGAATAGTTCGTTAAATAGAAATGAAAGTAAACCATTAAAGTCATGTGAATATACATATCCACGATGTATCCGTGTAACTGGTCCCTGTGCGCTCTCGAAATGGCTATTCGAGATCCTCTCGTCCCGTGTACATGTGTTTATTAAACTTACCGCTCGTCTGCCTTTTATCATGCGAATATGCAGATAGGTTCCTTCGAAATGTAATATCAGTGGCATGATTTTAAATTCATATTTGTGCATAACGCAGCGCATGCTCCAAGCGCTTTTCATCATGTGCTCATTATTTGTGTTTATTTCAGGGAATCAAGTTTCCCACCACAGTGACATATAGTTGATTACCATACACGTCAGCGGCTATAAAAACCCCGACGCTAGCTGGCGTCAGCTGTCCACCGCTGTAATAAGCTATTCAAAACAAAATTAAAGAAGTGAAATCGGAGGGATAAACTGATTAAGGCCTTTGACGCAATTATTCGGCTTGCAACGAAGCTGCGACATCATAATTAAATGGAGTTTTAATCAGACGGGCATTTGTTTCCCCGTCCTTCTAAACGAAAAATACGCTCTCTGATTTATTTACCTGTTTATTGCGTTAACCAAGTATGTAATAGAAAATAAAGTTGTGTCATAAAAGGGCTGTGTAGCGTTAGGACAGCATTAGCAGTTCGCTGCACTTCACTGTTCAAAATTTAGGAGTTGGAAACATCATTCACTAGGGCTCGGTGCTAAAACCTTGGGTAATTTATTTTTATGGGCTGAAAATATCTAAAATATCCGTGTAACAATTAAATGTTTTTTAAGATTTAAATGACTGGGCTAATATAAATGCACGTGGTACTCACCAGACATTCGTGAAGGGGATCACCAAGTAATGAGTTACAGTACACCACAACATTCTTCCTTAAACTTTCCATCCTGAAGTTTTGAAGTATTTTCCATAATAATTTTCTAACTATACTGACAAATTCCTTTTCCATATCTATAAAGGCTAAATGTGTTTCACAGTTAAACTCTCTTCATTGTTTTATTATTCTTTTGAGTGTGAAAACTGCATCCTTTCCTGAATCCCACTTGCTCCTCTGATATTAAGTGGTCAGCTATTATTATTTTTAATATTTCATTTAACATTCTTGCGTATATCTTCTAAGTGGTAACTAACAGGTTTATCCCTCTATAATTATTATTTGCGTTTGCTCTATCACCTTTCTTGTAAAGTGAGATGATTTTTGCTTGGTGCTATTATTTTGGAATTTGTCCGAGTTTCCAGCAATTACTATACAGGTGAAGAAGGTGGAGGTGAAATAATGTTCCTGCATATTTTATTAGTTGTGTGTTTATTCCACTGAGATAAGGTACCTTCCAATTTTTTGATTATTTTAAAACTTCCAATAATTCTTCTATAGTACGACTGTGCACTTCTTTGCAAGCATACTTATCTATCATTTCTTGTTCTTCCTGATTATAAAATAGTTTTTTGTAGTACTCTATCCAGGTTTGCTTACCTATACTATTTATTTGGATTTTTTTCTCAATCCATTCCCGAGGCTAGTATAGGCACTACGAGTAACTTTATTTTTACGTTGGTGGGTCACAAGCTCTCCCCGCACAACCTCCATCCGCAGGAGGGGATATTAATTCGGACTTGTCTTGTCCCACGGAGATTGCCTTCTCTTGCGGCTTTTGAAGTCTCCCTACCCATGTCTGTCTTTAGGACTCATTTCCTAACCCAAGGTGAGAGATCTAACAATAAACATTAGATATTATTATAAACGATGTCTTACGCAATAGTAGAAAACGTTCACACACACACACACACACACACACACACACACACACACACACACACACACACACACACACACACACACACACACACACACACACACACACACACACAATAGTTTTCCCCTAAGCTTCTTGGCGTTTCCTAATGTCACATATTTATGATAATAATTAAAACAATAATTATTAAAACTACAACAATAACAATAGTAATAAGATGAATTTGTCAACGGAGAAACTGTATATCCAAGATAAATAAACGTCTTTTGCTATCCAAATTTTCGTGAAATAGTCCAGTGTTATACCTGTATTATTATTATTATTATTATTATTATTATTATTATTATTATTATTATTATTATTATTATTATTATTATTATTATTATTATTATTATTATTATTATTATTATTATTATTATTATTATTATTATTATTATTATTATTATTATTATTATTATTATTATTATTATTATTATTATTATTATTATTATTATTATTATTATTATTATTATTATTATTATTATTATTATTATTATTATTATTATTATTATTATTATTGCTGTTGTTGTTAACGAAACATTTATTATATTCCTTATCTTTTTTAAAAACATTTAACAATGTGTATTTAATTGGAAGTAACTGACTTAAACAATGGAACATCCCTGTGACATTCTTGTTTTTTTGAACAATGCACAACTGCAGAGCCTCATCTAAACGCTGTCACTCCTCCAGAAATTTTGGTAAATTAGTAAAATTTGGATATAGTGATGTTTACACAACTTCTGTAATAAACAAGGAAAAAAGAAATTGAAGTTGGGTTGTTCTGAAAACGAAGAACACGCCAAGTTTACCTGTGGCATTGAAACTTGAGTGCTTAAAAATAAAGGTAGGTAAGAGTAACCTGCTGAGACATTGTCCTAGGCCAGTTCCACTTGTTGAGGGGTTTCCAAACATTGGAGTTAACTTGCTTATATGTTGAATCCCTGTTCCCAAACCCTAAAAACTTGTACCACTTAAAGCTCAAAGCTTCATATTTGGCACATATCCTGAAACTGCCGCCCTTAACTGAAGTGTCAGAGATTAAAAGTGTGTAAACTAAGGGAGGAGGGGAAGAGAGAGGGAAAAAGAGAGACGGAATTTGGCGGAATGACTGAACTTCAAATTTCAAACAAGATCTCTGCTTTCTTTCCCATGAAAGTTGTCAATTAAACTGTGTATTTAGTTTAAATTCTCCTACTAAATAATTCTGTTGCACATCAGTCATTGATATTTTTACATTCGTATTACTTTTTCTACTTACTCTCGTAAAAACTCTTTAAAATCTTGTTGCATCCTTTTCCTGTTAATTGAGGTGAAGGTAAGCAGAAATACCTTTATTTCACATTTAGTTGAACGTAGAAGCGAGCTGAACAGATGCTCAAACCTTTAAAAGCGGGTTGCTGGTTACTATAATTTCAGTGTTTGCTTCACATCGCCAGTAAAACAAGTTAAAGAGATAGCAACTTAGCACTTCAAAAAATAAAGAATTTGATAATTCAAACAAATAAGAAGGAATCTCTTGGAAATGATAAGTGCCACCAATGCATTTGACGTAAATTATGTGTATTATTGAGATGTATATATTTGTGGAGAAGTTTTTAGCTATCTCTTACGATTTAAAAGTAATATAGGATTTCATTAAAGTTTAGGGCTTACACCTTATGTCTTAAAGATAGAGTATTTTCATACAAATCGTTTGAGCCCCTTTTGAGAGAATCAAAAATATCCAGAATATATCTGTAAAAAGCGTAGTTTGGAATGAGAAGACGCCGTAGGTGCCACAAATTTTACTTTGTCGCTTACTGTATATAATACATAGATGAAGGGTATACCACCAAAAACTTAGCATCGATATTTCTCTATAAATACAGTCTTAAACACAATAGGCACTTTTATAAAGCAGTGTGTGTGTGTGCGTGTGTGTGTGTGCGTGTGTGTATGAACGAAATAATTTAATGTATAACATAATGTTTCATACTTTTAAGAATGCCACACTTTTTTAAAAAGTCATTAGTCCATTAAATAGTAAAGAAAAAAATAATCTAGACAATTTTTCCATTTTACTGGACATACCATATGTTTTGAGAAAGTCAAGGCAAATAAAATGTGTACTTTGAATATTCCATTCTTATTCATTGCTAATATATATATACAGGGTGTAAATGAATAACACCACGCGAATTTTACTGGTAGTAGAGGGTTCATAGACAATCAATTTGAGACAAGAAGCCAATGGTCTAAGACGTCAAGTTAATAAGTTATACTTATTCAACGTAATTAAGTTTAGATGGTAATTATTAAAGGTTACTTAAACCCGGGACATTAAGTACTTACAATTGTAAGTCGCCCTTGGGGTATTTATCTCTGATGTGAAATTCGCTTGTGGTTAACCGGGAAAGTACAAATCGGTTGGGTAATTTAATGTCATACTGGCAACTTGGCCATGGTAGCTTAGTGGTTAGAGCAAGCGCTTAATAAGCGGAAAATCCGTGGTTCAAATCTCGGCTATGTCATTGAATTTTTTAGTTTCTGATTCAACCTCTTAAACATTGCCCACACACGGCTTGTGTGTTTAAAAACACCAGTAGTAAGCTTGTTGGTATAAATAAATAATAATGACCATCTAAAGGTTACTTAAACAAGGGACATAAAGTACTTACAATAGTAATCATCTTCCACTCTTTCCAGTTGACTGATTTTTTTATTTTATTTTAAAACTCAAAGATGTGATTATTTATACCTTGTGAACTGAATTTCTTTTTGCTGTCGTCGTAGTGGACTACATTTTTCAACCTTTTTTATAAGAATGATAAATCCATTTTAAGAGGAAAAGGTTAAAAACAAAAAAAAAAAAAAAAAAAGAAAAAAGAAAAAAACAAACAAACAAACAAACAAACAAAAAAAATAAAAAAAAACAAAAAAACAATGAAACAAGTGATAATGGCGATAGTGTTAAACCATCGCCAGTAAAAAGAACGACAACGCGTGCCCCACTAGCAGACGTTGGTGAAAACAGTGTTGAAGATGAAGTATCTACAAGGAATGTGCTTCACAGACACATGGAAACCAAACACGGCGCTTATAAAGACAAGTCCGTCGAACTTTAAAGGTGCAATGCAGACAATATAGATAAAAGTTCAAATGTAATACACAATTGAAAAAATTCAATACGGATGGCACTGTGTGCGTTATCGTTCCTAGTTATAGAAACTAAATCAGTTTATACAGCAATTGTGTTTCTTATTATTCCGGTCTTTGGGGGATGCGGAGCAAAAAGGTTGAATACTACTGCCCTAAACCTAACTGAAATATAATGGAGAACCGAACTGATAAGAAATGAGGCAAAGAAAATTAATATTCGTACAGCCATTACTCGCCTTCACAATAAGGGAAGACCAAGAAACACCCAGGACGTCCTTAAATCTTGCATTAGACGTTTGCGCGTTTCCGTCCCTTAATGCCAGTCTCTGCTAGGAAGACAAAAATAATTACGTTTAATATAATGTATTTGTTTGCTTTGATGGACATTAAAACTATTATTAAACCCTTTTTTGTGTATTTAAATTTTTAAAGCTAAACAACTTTTCAGATTTTGAAACCAAAGACTGAAGTTGAATAACACAAAATGGAACACATACTGGAAAAATTCTAGAAGCATGTATAATGCGCATTCAGCAGATAGTGTGTTAAAAATGTAAAGTAGAGAGAAAAGTTTTCTGCAGACATGCATGATGATCATGAGTCAAATTACCTGTCTGTCACGTCATCTAGGAGTCTGTCTCCTCAGATTTATAGCTTAACCACTCCTTTCAGCTGAATTTGGTTATTTTTGCCCCTTTGGTCGATATTTTGTTCAGATACTGCCAAAAATGTAAGCACAAAAAGCCGTTACATTTTGTAGTGCACATGACATTTAAGGTCTACGCTTAATCTTTACAAAATAACGGAATCTAAAAATGTTCACTGTCAAGGTTTGTGGAGCATTTATATGCATAAACTTAATAATGTCAATTTAATAATTTGTCGCTCATTTTTCAGTCCCTTAATCTATCCGAAATAATTTTCAAAGTTTCGAAATAGAATATCCAGCAAACAGACTCTGTATCGTGTAATCAACTGTATATATGCTTCAACTTTAACGGAAATTATAACGTTACATTATTAAAACATATTTACTACATAGTGAACAACAAAATTACTATTATTACTCAGCTAATCTAAAAATGTTCACTGTCAAGGTTTGTGGAGCATTTATATGCATAAACTTAATAATGTCAATTTAATAATTTGTCGGTCATTTTTCAGTCCCTTAATCTATCCGAAATAATTTTCAAAGTTTCGAAATAGAATATCCAGCAAACAGACTCTGTATCGTGTAATCAACTGTATATATGCTTCAACTTTAACGTAAATTATAACGTTATATTATTAAAACATATTTACTACATAGTGAACAACAAAATTACTATTATTACTCAGCTATTGTTCTATAGTAGTTGTTGTTCTGTAGTAATTGTAGAAAGTTTCAATAGAAAATAATTCAACTTCAAATTATAAATAAGGTATACATAAACATAAAATATCCAAAAACTGAAGTAAACATATATAATATCCATACAGCATACCTTTTTATCTGTAGGAGACTGTTTTGTGATTTTACAGCACTCACCTGCAAAAATAAAGAAACATTATCATTATTATTAACTATCATTATCACTATCATTATCATCATCATTCTTATTCTTATTCTTATTTATTCTTATTCTTATTTATTATTATTATTATTATTATTATTATTATTATTATTATTATTATTATTATTATTATTATTATTATTATTATTATTATTATTATTATTATTATTATTATTATTATTATTATTATTATTATTATTATTATTATTATTATTATTATTATTATTATTATTATTATTATTATTATTATTATTATTATTATTATTATTATTATTATTATTATTATTATTATTATTATTATTATTATTATTATTATTATTATTATTATTATTATTATTATTATTATTATTTTCATTATTATTATTATTATTATTATTATTATTATTATTATTATTATTATTATTATTATTATTATTATTATTATTATTATTATTATTTTCATTATTATTATTATTATTATTATTATTATTATTATTATTATTATTATTATTATTATTATTATTATTATTATTATTATTATTATTATTATTATTATTATTATTATTATTATTATTATTATTATTATTATTATTATTATTATTATTATTATTATTATTATTATTATTATTATTATTATTATTATTATTATTATTATTATTATTATTATTATTATTATTATAACACTGTTAGTAATCTCCCCTAAAGGCAACCTGAAAACTAGGATGTTTGTAAGCACAGAATATTGTCGCTTTGATGCCTTTTAGTGTCTAAGTCGTGAAGCCTCAGCGACTGCTGACATTCGTAAGGCTCACAAAACAAACTACACACAAAGTAAATAGCACATAAAAGCCGCAAACTTACGGCTCATAACTGGACAGCCACGTAAGAGACTTAACGACCTACGAACAAAAGAGGATTACCTACTGTTCATGCTTGGAACTCTTTTAGCCAAGTTCTCCTAAGCATACCAAATCCTGTCCCGTATATGCCGTGGTTAGTATGTGAGTAATATGTAGCCATCCGTGTCAAATTTATTCAAGAGAAAATTTTGGTAGTGTAACAATGCTTTGTTTATGAGCACAAATATTTGTGTTGCAACAGCATCACTGTTTTTAGGTGAATTACTGGTGTCCAGCACAGCGTGGAAAATGCAAATTATCTTCACATAAATGATGGGTCACGTGAACATTGTTAACATACAGGGATATTTTGAATATTAAAGTCGATAAAAGTGGTTTAATCGTGCAGGCAGCATTATGCTAAAAGTTCAACATTACAGACAAATGAACGTAGTGACGTCGGTGCTTCATTTAGCATGTTCCACTTTCCCTAAACGTCAGCGGTTGTAGCAAAAATCTTTCAATAAGTTCACCAAAATCTGAGCATCCCTTTCTCTACCTCTTATATAAGGTAGAGAAAATACTGTATTATATTCAAATATATTTATGTTACTAGTGCACAATCTGACTTATTGTATCACGAGCGCATGTTCGCTTTCGCTCGTGCGCTAATTTTTACGAGTGTCACAATGAAAGGAATATACCTACACGTGTTACATCCAAAGTTTTAAGTAATTTTAGCAATAAAATACGTAAAAATAATTAATAAATTAGTTGAATTAAAAATTAGATTGTATTAGAGGTCACAGAATTCTGACGTAATGTTGTTTGTAAGCAAATGTTCCATTTGTTTCAATGCTTGGAAAAGTATTGATAAAACTATTGAAAACTGGGATTGTGTTCTGCTCAACATTGTGAACGAAGCCAAGAGTGCCAAGAGTGTATTAATTTCAGAAAAATAAAAATATGTTTATGAAAAATAATAGGAAATATTTTATGGATGGAGAAACAAAAAATACGTTAGTTTGGCTAATGAAAACACATTACTGGCATACATTTCACAACTAGTAATTTATGCAAACGCTTATTACTGCTTAATATAGTAACTAATTTAAGTTTAGGTTGTAAATACTGTTTTCTTTTTCAGTGTGTGTATATTTAAAAGTGAAACGTATGCTGAAATTGAAAGAAAACGTCGACATTTCATCTTTTGGTAAGGTTTTTGATTTCTTGAATAAGTTGGTTTTAAAATAAATTTAATGAGGTGATTTTTGTGTTCGAATGTTGCTGCAATTGTGAGACTGACTATTTTAGGCACACGTTGGAGAAAATTATGTTGTAGTGGTGATGATATTGCTGTCTTGTTGCCACGGTAATTACGTCATTCATCTTTTGGCCTGCAAGAGAGTAATTTCACGCCATTTATAGCGTCATAATTAGCTGTTTTAACAATAGGTTTGCGTTTATAAAAAATGGTAGTGGGTGTACGCCAATGTATCAATGTAGTACAAAGCTACAATTATCTAAATACCAGATTTTTAACTTTGGTCAGGTAAATAGAAGTTTAAAGGATTTTGGACTGACACATTACGAAACTTTTACACAGTAAAAACGTTACTTCCAAAAAATAGTTCCAAAATATCCTAAAATATCCCAAAGTTCGAGATGTTTGCATGAATATTTTTTAAATTCTAAATTCAAAAGTATAGTGCAAAGCCCCTGTGAAATATGTGCAATTGTGAAACGTTAGAGATATACAAACTTGCCGCAAGGAGAAAACTCAGTGGCTATGCTTTGCAGTACTGACCAATTATAAAATATTTACTACCATTCGTTCATATTTCCCACACTTTAAGCATTAGTGTTTCATTACTCAGTAGAACTTCCTTTTTGTTTCGTGCATACTTGAAGTTAATAAAGTATAACAAATGTTGTAGTTGTTACATATTGGCCCGACTCTGTGGTCTGAGATCAGCTCAAGGGGTGTCGAGTTCAATCTCGATTAGGGTAAGTTATCCGTTCAACGTTTTTCCGGGGGTTTTCGTTATCCTGAGACGAACCTCAAGTAACTTTAAGCTCTATGGACCCTGGACTCATTTGAGCACCATTGCATTGATTTAATTCATTGTCCGATATGGGTTACCAAGTTGTTGGTCATGAAACTTAAAAGAAATACCTACTTTGTCTAGATTTCATATTGGTGAAAATTACCCCTCCCAGTATTTTGATCTTCTGTTATTTTTTCACACAAATGTGATACATTTTTCTCTTTAAGACTACAGTTAACTTACATCTGCGGGAGAAGATATATTTAGTACGTTTTATTTCCTTCGGTTCCAAAATTCCACGAAGTTGTGTGAACAGTGCTGCAATGTGTGTGGAAAACTGATTATGCTGTCTCAAAGTCGGAGAATAACACCGTTAATTTACATGTCTATCACTGTTACTGTCATTCACTCAGGAGAATGTATTTGTCCTTGAAAGTGCAATCGTGGTGTGTAGTGGGGAACTTCTCCTATGTTGTAACTACAGTAACACGAGCAATTCAAAATTATTGTCTACAATGTAGTTGGAGTGTAAGCAGTACCAGTACTGCTATGATGTTATATCGTGTGGTTTCTTGAGTCTCAAGTAAACATAATTTATAAATTATACCTATTACTCGAAGTATGGTCATAATTAAGAAACACACAGCGCTGGGACACAGAACTGGAAAGTTCTTATTCAAGATATAAACAAGAGTAGCACTGAGGATCTACTCAAAATGAGTATAATTACTCGCAAACAGATAGTAGGACACTGTCAGTGATATGGACATCTCTGTAAAGCAGTTCATATCGAAATGTAGAAGATGCAGGAAGGAGGAAAGACTTTCTCATCTATTATGTGACTGTGATACGTTCAGTCTTTAGAGCCAAACATTTTAATCGTGAAACCATGCAATTACATGAATTTCAAGGAATAAAGACTGCAAAGAAGACTAAGATCTTGGCTATTTAAAGCAAGAGAACACAATAGATCTATTCTGGTCGCGGTGCACAAGGCCCTAGAGGCCCGCTCTTCTTCACTTTTTAAAATAAAAAAGATCATAATTGCTTTGTTTTATGCGGTAGTATAATATATTAGTGATGCTCCTTCGCGTAATATTTATTTCACCGGGAAAGAAAGGAGGAGTTGTTCTTACAGCAGGATGTAAACCGTCAGCGCCAGAGAAAAAAAACAATAGAGGGCTATCTCAAATTCAGTTGTGACAACCACAAGATCATAGCTAAACTCTTGAGCCAAATAGAGTACAGTGGTTCCAAAATTGGAAAAGGAGATAAACTAGGGTACCTCATGTTGTTTTCAGTATCTGTGGGGACAATCTAAGGAATTGTATTAATAGAAGTGGACATTGAATGCGCTTTGCCTACCCAGGATATGGACGGAGCCTACTTATTTCAAATTGTCACCTCAAAGCAACTCATACCGACCATCTGAAATGTGGTGAATCTATCAGTTTATAACGGCCATCTTTGACGAATGCACACCGCCGGGAGACATTGCTACAGTCGTTCCCATACACGCCACGAACTTCACTCAGGTTATACCCTTTAGCCCATAAAAACTGCACTACACTTCACAGGATGACGACAGTAACATGTTTAGTATCCGTGCTGTACAGCTAGTGCTGCGCATGAAAAGCAAATAGGATCTGTAGTGAAATCTTCAAGTCTATCTTGATGAAATTTCAACATCCCAGCCATAATACCAAGGCAAACAAAGAAAAAAGAGTTTGTGTGTTTCTTTCCGATTCACTCTTGTACCACCGTATAATTAAATAGTATGCAATGTATTTAAACTATCGTGGACGTACAGTTTGTTCATCAGCTCATGGTCCCTTGCTGGAATGCAGTGAGCCAGTATGTTAGTAAACAATTGTAGGTACACAGCGATATCTGAAGCTGTAGTCGTGCCTCTAGTCACGCTTACGATAGTAGTGACAAACTTGGAATGTGTACTCACACTATATTGAAGCAAAGAACTCGCTCAAAATACCGTAACTAAAGCGTTATTTTCAGTTCATGCAGCATGTTTAACTTATGAAACGTAAAGGACGTCTTTCCCCCACTCATAATTTTCTAGTTTTCTATATTTTTCAAATCCCTGCCAGTCTGCTTTGGTTTTAAGTGATCTATCCTCAGGCGTTATACCCTGCAATTTCCATAAGCATGTTATATGAGATCACACATGCATGGGGCAACTAAACGACAATGTGGCCCATAAAAACAAACAATGATTGCGTCCGATTTAAGAACCTCTTTAGGTTTGTTTCAATCATCCTATGGATGTTTTACACGTAGAACCGTCACTCTGAACCTCTTTGTTCTGCAACCACAATATCATATCAGATTTCACAGCACTCCTAGTTGTACACTATTTTTTTCATTATTTCCAACATAAAACTAGTGACTCGTATGATTTTACAACTAAAATTAAGAGAAATTAGCAGCGACTAAACACAGTGCAAATAACATTGGAGTTAAGTTGGCAACGTAACTAGCAGAAGAACGTTCGCCAGGAAGTTTACAAAAGTCGGGTTACACTATAAGACAGTAGCTATAAGATCAATATATTTCAACACGCAAGGATGATCCTGGCTAGGCTTGAACCGCGGATCTCCCGTTTACGAATCGTGGCTTGAAGGCAGTACCCGTTTTGGTCACAACTGTAATTGTGCCAGAGATTATTATGTTTATTAGTGACCATTTCCATTTTTTCCCTTCCAGTAAACCACCTTAAGAGTTGACATTTGGGAGATGAAATAATAACCAGGGTGCACTTATAAAACTGCGGTTGTCTGTTAACTTGTAGCTAATTACACAAGTGAATACGCTAAGAAAGAATGAAAATTGCAAAAATCGAGAAACTCATAAAATAAAATACAAATATGCCTCGGTGGAAATGAAAGCCGAGATAAAAGCTAGTCGGCAAAGTGAAATGGTAGCAGTGGAAACAGAAACATCACGACAGTGCGTATGTAAAGGAGTTTAATTATCGGAATATGAGAGCAATATGACTCCATATATTCAGTAATCTAAGTAGTTAATCTGTTGCATACTGCAAATGAAACAGTTTCTCTCGCTCGAGCAGGTTCGTTTGGGCGCATAACTTCGCAATTTATCTGCAAAGTAACATTTCACTTTTAGCACAGATATGCATTTTTATAATCTTCCATTCCCACTTTTTTCTGCTTTTCTCTTATAGTAAACGGTTTGAAGTTTTTACCTTCGCTAGAGAGCGTGACGCCTATTCAAAAGCTAGCTGAATGAAAATGTTTGCTCAATTAAGGAACTGATTCACCTTGTCGCATCTCTGTATAGTCTTCTTCCCTCCTGCATTAGTCCAGGCACCAGCACGGTGTGCCCAATCGAGCGTTGCTCTGGCTATCTGCTAGCTTAGAGCCTCTGCGCGGCTCTAGGGCTACGTCAATGGCGTGCTTTATTGATAACACCATTAACCATACAACAGGTCAAATTAACCTGAAAGTCTATCAATAGTGAACCAATATTCTACATTTATACCACTACAAAGTGCCTGTACAGAATTACATACATATTTATTTCCATTTATGATACATAGTTCTGTGTTACACTTGCAGCTGTTTATCTGTTTAAAATTTAATTATTTAACCCTATGTACAGCGAGTTAATCTACAAAGCATAAAACTGGAATGGATGCTCTACATGTAAGTGATGAGCTCTTAAACGTAACAGAGCAAAAGTATATTTCATAACGTAAAACTCAAGACAGATAATACAATTACTCGTAAACAGTGAAAGTTGTAGCTAATGAAAGTTATGAATAACTAACTTATAAATTATAAAATACCAGAAAATTAAACTGGAACTTATTTTTTTATTGGTTTGTTTTCTGTTGACAGACTATGAACATTTGGGGAGATATTTCGTGCTGACTTGATTCTAAGCACTGCATTAAGATTTCCAACAAGAAAATGCTACCCATTATGCTACCCATAAACACAGCGTCACTTTTCAAAAATAGTTTTGGGGTCAGGGTCCCCAAAACACGTGTTCTTGGTGAAATATTGATATCGAATTATTG
This sequence comes from Tenodera sinensis, assembly GCA_030765045.1. Taxonomy (NCBI): domain Eukaryota; kingdom Metazoa; phylum Arthropoda; class Insecta; order Mantodea; family Mantidae; genus Tenodera; species Tenodera sinensis. The sequence goes on from CM060963.1 coordinate 144,048,488, forward strand.
GATGTACTGCAATAGCTCCTTCATTTATTTTATTATTTAAAAATGCGACCTTATAATAAGGGTTTGGCTGTGAAACACAGTAGTTCACAGATTGACTTTTATATACAGTTTGTTCGTAGATCGTCCAGGCCACCGCGTGGCGATACCGTACCAAGCGAGGACCGGCGCGCCTTCTGCCAGAGTTACACTTAAACGACCGGCAAGTCATGATACGGAACGCTATGTACTAACTTGCACTAGGCTTACTTGCATCACAAATGTTGAGGCGCATAACCTTCATTCCCATTCAGCAGAATCGAAAAACAACACATTCCGGGATAAAACAATAACTTTATATATACAGGATGGACCATTTAACTTGAGACAGTACAATATCTCCGAAATTAAGCGCTCTAGGAAGTAATGTCTTGAATAAAAGTCGCTTGATATTATGCCAGAAAGTAAATGCCATTAGTCGTGTTTTATTTAGAGAGCGTTGTGATGGTCATTTTAGGGTCAATTCGATTTATTAAAATGGGAATCTACCTCTTTTATTTTGTTTTCTCATTCTTCATAAAAAATTAAATAACTTTTGCATAAAGCACTTTGCAATTGTTCCTACACTAACGTAAATAACGATGAAAATGCTGAATGGCTGTGTGCGAAGAGCGCGATTGGTTAGACCATCCGTGGATGGCCATTTGAGTGTCAAGTTGCTTACCGTAATTGGGAATCAACATGTTTATTTGGTTTCCTTATTCCTCATTAAAAATAAAGTTTTTTTTATAAACTATTTTCTTCATAGTACATGGATCTTTCACGAGACAATTAAACAATGACCAGATACACGGAGTATCACCTGGTACCTTAGGATAACAAATGTTCAAGATAAAGCCCTTCTACCTCAGTGCACTTTCCAATTCTGTGATGTGATTGATGTGTCCCCAAAAGCATGTTTTCTTCAATACTGGCACAAGCAATTCGTATGCGCACCTTCATGTTGTCAGGTGTCGTTGGTGTTTAACAATATACTTTTTCCTTGAGGTAACCCCATAAGAAAAAGTCTGGTGATGTACGATTAGGAGATCGAGCTGGCCAATTAATGGGACCTGCGCATCCTATCCAACGATCATGGTATTTCTTATTTAAAACCTCCCTAGCAGTACGTGCATAATGAGCAGGGCATCCGTCATCTTGGTATCACATTTGTGACATTGTTTGTAATGAGACATCTAACAATCATCTATTAAAAAGTTTCTGTACATATCCACTAAACAGAATAGAAATACAACACATTCCGGAATAAAACTATAACTTTATATATACATAATCGACAAATACTGATACCACAATATCCTTTACTTAGTTGTGTCTAAGGATGACATCTCTATTAAAAACTAAAAGGAAACCATGTGATGAAGGCCATCCACTAACTGTTTATAGGTCAGAAATCCGACCTATAGTTTAAACAGTCCATTAATAATATAAGAGCGCTATAGATTCATTTAGCGCTGACAAACCTATAAATGCGTCCTTGAAACCCAACATCAATATTGTATTATCTAGTAAATTAAAACTAATTTGAAGACGTACTCTTACATTTTCAATTTCTCTACTGGTAAGTAGGGGAAGTATTGTATTCCACCCAAAAATTCGATGTCGAGATTTCACCGGAAATATATGTTTTGAGACTCCCTGAATCCAAAAAAGGCATTTTTAGAAAAAGGTCCGCGTGTGTGTGTGTGTGTGTGTGTGTGTGTGTGTGTGTGTCTGTGTGTCAGTGTGTCTGTGGACAGCATAACTCACAAACGAAAAGTCGGTTAAAAACCAAAGTTAGTATTTAAGTTTAATGTCTTTCAAGGATGCGACACGAATATTTTGAAGAAAATAGCCCCACCCTAAACTACCCTTTACGTGGAACATTTTTCGAAAATTTTTATTTTCTTGAAAATGGCTCTAACGATTTTGATTAAAATGTCATATGTTTGAGATATTTTTATGACAAATGAAATGTATGTCTTGAATTTTCTGGCTATAGCTCCTGTAGTAGTATTTACTCTGGACGGCTTTTGCATAACTGGTAAACCGTTAGAGATCATGCTCTACAAAAAAAAAAAAAAAAAAAAAAAAAAAAAAAAAAAAAAAAAAAAAAAAAAAATGCAGATCTTGCTAAAATACACAATTCATGCCTCAATAAAGTTTCTTGTAAGACGAACCATTTCGGAGATATTCCTTGTTATGTGTGTGAGTTTCGAAAATAACTTTCGTGAAATGGATCATCGTTGTTCTTTTTTTATGTTAAGTGTGCAAAGACAACAGAATCCCAAAGCTTTAAAACATTAGACTATCGCACAAAGCCTACTGTATTCTAATATTCCCCTTATACCTACAAGGAAATAAGCAATAAGATAAGTTGTACAAATGTTTATGTTAACTAACACGAAGAAGATATAGGAATAAGTGTTTGTAAGAATGGTTAGTACATGAGTAGAGAAAGCCATGTGAGTGCAACACATCTGATTTTTACTATTGTAACCTCTTTGTTTCTTTCCCCATATAGGACATTAACAGACATTTATTTTATCTAACCTCAATGACTCAGTCAGCAAAACGTAGACAAATATATACTTATTAACGAGAGTTTTCTCAAATTCGGGATAGACACTGCTCAAAGATCTGAGTTTTCCAAATATGTTCTCGATACAACACTTTGCAATTCACTCAGTACAATATTGGTGAATTTGTCGGTAATCTTAGATTATAGATTATAATCTAACAATTAGCATTGCCTGATACGCTTCTTTTCTAAAGCGTCAATCCATGCCTACCTTTCTGTTTATTTTAGATGGAAACTTGATTCAACGTTCAACGTTCAAAGGCTGTTCACAAAAAAGTGCGTTGCACAAAACCAATTAAAAGAGAGAGGTGAACAACTGATAAGACGAATAAAGCGGTCAGGTGACTCCAAACGTTGATAAACCTGTGGTGGATTATGGCTGCAGTTTGGATATCAAGCTATGCAGATCTCCTATCTATGTACTCATACGATTACATGATTTCATTCTCTAGATCCATACATTTACGGATAACTGGTAAAACAAGTCCGAATCTAGCTCTACAAGGCAATGCAGGAAGTTATTTTACCTTCACCTTGAATTCCGAAATAAAAGCATGCAATTTACATTTATAAACGTATCCTGCGCTAAACCTTTTATACGAGAGTGGACTAAGGCTTCACAAGTTAAACATATTGTGACATCGGGCGGGGCGCACAACAAAGGACGGTCGAACCTAAGCTACACCATACCACATACCAGGTCAGCGAGCAAAGAAGGGTACCGAAGGTCACGTTGCCTCGCATGGCTGCTTGTGTATACGTGACTTACAGCATAGGGCGAGCTCACGGTCATGCTTCCCCACACCACTCACGCCAGCAAACACGTGACAACAATCAAAGCGGCAGAAGTAAAAAGGTTTTCTCCAGCTGATTCAAGAAATGTCCAGTGGCCTGCTCATTTGAAGAAGTGCGCAAAAGCTTCGTGTGACGTCATCCCACTAATAAGGAGGCGAGGAAACAGCAGAGGAGAGAGTTACAGACATAAGTTGGTCAGTGTGTCAGTGAGTGTGATATAGCTGTATGTGTGTGTGTGGTACTGTCGTCGTGAAAGATACGTCACGTCGAAATGAAGAAGTCTTAATGAGTGCCGAGTGCATGTAATCGTCAAAGTTGGGTTTTAGAGACAGAGAAAGTGAAGCAAGAAGTGAAAGGACTAAGACAGGGCTACGAGAAGAAAACAATTCTGAGTTGTAATAACACGAAACACTGTAGAGTCTGTTAACGTCAGTAAAACGTTTGGACTGAGACAAGAGACAAGTACATGGACTGATTTTGTAATTTTGTACACTGGTGTCAGGAGTGGGATTTGTTGAATTGTCATTTTGGTACAATATCAAAGCTGCATCCAAGTACGCAGAAGGAATGAAATTTTTACCAGTCATTAGAGGGTGTTCCAAAAGAGATAAGATAACAAGAATAAGAACATAATTAAATGTTTATACACTAAATGATAAACATTTACACTGTAAACAAATTCGGAAGGAATATCTGTGATGAAGGAAGAAGCTAATATTCCGAAAATGGTATTGAAATGTCGTCTATTAGGGAAACGCTCTACGAATCAGGAGTTGACAGTGAGACCGTAACAAGATTGAGGGATAAATTGTGGGCATTTCTTAAGGAAACGTGTTTTAATACATCGAATTATGACTACTAAAACTAGGAATATAATTTTTACAGTATATTTAGGTATTTAGTTATGTTATAGGGGCCATTGTCACATTGAAATTGCAGATCGAGCCGAGATTCTGTATAGTAAAAGTGACTCAAAAATTAAAATACTCGTGTTTCGGTTTTCTGTTCCACAGGCCAAAGCTTGACAAGAAAAGAAAGTATTTACAGATTACAGTGCTTCATAGTAGTTTTTATCTTCTTGCATATATGAGTTTAAAGGGTATAGAATGACATAACTTTAAAAATGTGAAATTCTTTATTTGTTCAGATTCCCCACTTTCTCTTTACTACATTGCAATGTTGCCTGTCAGTTATGAGTATCGTTAGTGCTGTCTTGCTTGAAAAAACGATGAAAGGATTAGAATGCTTGTGGAATTGTTGAATAAATTATTAGTTTCTCCAGTACTGCACCCCGCTCATGTGATGGGAAGAGGTGGGAGACGCAGAGACCGGGCGGTAGACCTTGTCCCCTATAGGTCTATTGTACCCCAGGGTTATTATATAAAGCAATATAAGATCCCATGAAAAATGTTCATAGTTTGCTAGATTTGTTATTTTTGAAGCCGAAATTGTGAACGCCATAATTATGGACATAATACTGCGTCACATGGCAGAATTAAATAATCAGGATATGTTAAAATCGTTACGTGTGTAAAGGTACAAAATCTGGCAGGATTAGTTACGGTTAAAATTGTCAAAACGCACGAAATGTTACAGACAAGTCATTAGGGGCAAGCGTCAGGTAGTCAGGCGAGGCCTGGTAATTCCAGTTTTCCTGGAATTCGCTTAGTGCAGGTGTTGAGCAGGAAAACAAGGGATAGTCGCGGAGACTTCTTCGAAACCCGCTGCTGTCGTAGGGGTAATTAAGGGCTGAAAGGCATAGATAGCGTCATGACGCACAGACACTTGCCTTCAAGAACCCAGAGAGAGAAGGTCGGTGAGACACTTGCCTTCCAGATCGCGAGCGAGTAAGTCAGTTGGACTTACCTTCCAGACCTCGAGTGCGAGGACACACTACAGTTTCGAGTAACAATCTTCGATCTTGGTAAAGACGCAGTAAAAACGTAACAAAATTCTAATAGCGATCGGCAAATCTAAAACGTTACTTGGTCGTAAATGAAAGTGTCTTAAGGAAAGTTCCAGTTTTTATTGAAAATACTCACGCATACCCTGAGGTTAAAATCCATGTCGAGCAGTCCGGAGCAGAACTCAACTGAGAGCAGCATTTCGCGTAGGATAGCGGAATTGAGCAGCGGGTAATCCCGCATCATTTTAAAGCCTATCTTACATTAAGCTCCTGTTTGTTATTGCAGTGCTTCCATCCTTCTTAGAATCATTAAGCGATAGTAAAGCTAGCAAAGCTTGAACGACATTTCGTTGCAGATGTCAGGAAGTAATGTGAATAGGAGCAAAAACATGGTAATCTGAGCATGATATTGCTTAAGAGAAATTTCAAGCACGAAACAAGGTTTTTAAACTAGAAAGCTGAAAAAGGAAGAAAATATACAAGTTAGCCCATATAAAGCACAACAAGGGAATATATCCTAAACGAACAGAAAAAATAAAATGCCAGGACTCCAAATCTTATAGGAGCAAGGGAACATTTTTTCATTGGCCTCCTTATGGGGCCCACACGGCCCAAACTCAGAATTTTAAATGAAACCATAACAATTGTTTTCTATATACTACTTCGCTACAATGAAATAAGTAACCTTTATTAAAACACGTTTTTTTATAAAATGAATAGTTTAGCTCTTATAGGGTGTTTTCACTGATAACATCTCCCTCATGAACTCGAAAAGAAAATGAGGATCAAATGAAAGAAGAAGTTAATAGATACGATACGCGTTATTAGACATCTGGAAACATCAAATGGATGAGAACTGCGCCGTGTCAGCAACGTTGGTCACTAAAGTTTGGTGTGGAATTCTTGATGACCCTATCATCGGCCCTTACTTCTTTGAAGGCACAATTACTGGTGAGTAATATTGTCACTTTCTCAACCATGTATTACCTTCCTTATTGGAAAGCATGGCCTTCAGTCTGAGCATATATCTACACGTCAACTTCTGAATGAGGAATTTGGTAATTGGTGGATTGGACGTGCTGGGCATATCATCTGGCCTCCTTCACCCAAATTAACTCCCGGGATACATAAAATAAGAGGTCATGTTTAAACCATAAGGGGACCTATGGAAATATTTTATATATCACAATTTGTAAGGCCCCTGTAACACTTTAAATCGACCACCCTGTATTAAAAAGAGGGAAGGTAATTGTTTAGTAATTTACTTAGTAAAGTGAAAGTAGGCTTACATCTAAGCTATTAGTATTCAACAACTTCCATTATTCATGCAATGCTTTAGAACAATTACGTTTAACTAAAGTTTTAACGCCTACATCCATATATAGGCAAATTATATCAATATTACACAAACAGGAGCCTGTTTAAGAATGGAAATGAGAGCAAAAGGTTCAGATTTTTAAACGAAAACTTGGAGAATAATTGGGAGCTGGAATATTACAATAATTTAGAATAATTACTGTAATATTTGCCGTCGACGCCGGGCTGCTTCACAGCTCATGGCGGGCCGACAAGCAGGCGAAGGCTGCCTCACGCAACTGTTTGTGTGTACGTGGCTAATAACAATGGGAGCGGTCATACAAAAGGGGATTTCTCCAGAACGTTCAAGAAAGATATCGCCCCATGATCACCGACATGTGTGTAGAAATCGAGAGAGGTCCGTGTGACGTCATTCTATATAAGGGCACCAGGAAACAGCAGTGAGTGGACTTTACAGTTAAAGCCACGGGTCGGTCAGTGTGTCGAGTGATTGTGTTGTCGTACTTAGTGTATGAGAGCCGGAGAAAGTGAGGAAAGACAGTGAAAGGACCGAGCAAAGTTAGGAAAAGTAAAATGTGTGAGTTATAATGGACACGGAAAACTGTAGACTGTATTAATGACGTGAAGGAAACTGTATTATGATAAAAGTTTAAAGATAACAAAGTGGTAGTAAAGTAATTGGATTCATCTTGTAGTTTTTGTCACAATATGCATATTACAAAAGGGAAACTTCCAAGAAATATCCGGGGTTGCATAGGATTTTTATCTCAAATTTTTCTCATTCTGAAAAAAATATAAGCGTAATACTATGGCCTGTTCTAAGATATAAGGAAACGGAACTACAAAAAAGGCTGAAGTTAAAAACCAAACAAAAACAAAATACGCTGTCTGGAAAACGAGGGAAAACTAGTAAAAGCGACATTCTGCAAAAACTGGAAGCAAGCTTCTTACAAAGAAAGGAACATATTTATAAAAGGCACATGGACATTGGTCAGGCTGTGAGAAAATGCATGAAATGATGTAAAAAAAGAATCGAGGTTATTATTTACAAATTTAATTCTAACAACAAACCTGTAACCTGTATACAACATACACGTTTATTCGTATAACTAATTATTGCGGTCTTTACCTTAAAAATCATTAATAAATTTAACTTTACAAATAAATGGTGCAATTTCACGTGAAGAAGCATTTTTGAATAATTCTCTTACAACTGCAGGATTTATTGTCTTCTACGATAATAATTTGTGGTCGGAGATGGCAATTCTTACATGAATTCCCGTATTTTGGTTATCCTTTGGAAGGATGTGAAAAGTCACATGTTCGCAGAAAGCTCGACATGATGGGTGATGGAATACGACATAACTTAATTTGGTTGCCTTTCAACCAAAGTTCAATTGAACATGAGAGCAAGTGAGAGAGTGTCTGGAAAGAGAGAGATGCCTGACTCCATCATCCTCTCTCGATTTGAGTACGTTACCAGTTAATTAACCGACCAATTTGTACTCCATACAGGACTAGTGACGTCACTCTGACGTAATAGAGCACATAGGGAGTTTCAAAATTAACTTACCACACCTCGGTTCACTGGTAGCTAAGTTTGTTTTCATTTTTGGTCAACTACACCATTTTGTAGAAGCTCATAATTTCAAGTTGATATTATTACCAGTCTTGTATGTTAGGATTACACTCTTTCTAATACAGTTTTATTTAGTGATGGGACGATACCACTATTTCTCGATACACGAAACCGATACTGATTTTTAAGCAACAATATTTGATACTCGATACTCCGTTTAAAAAAAACTGTAAAGGTGATGTCTTTTTCGCCTAAATACCTATGTTATTAGTAGGGCTTGGTTGCTAAAAACTTACCAAATATTTATTTTTATGTGCTAAAAACATACTTTTTTTTAAAAAATATTTGAATGGCTGAGCGAAAATAAATGTACATTGTTCTTACCAAACATTTACTACGTTTCCATGTAGAGCTGAACCGAAATTGAGTCCATTTCCATGATGAATTCAATTCGGAAAGGAGATCGAGCAACATTCATGTAACGAGATTTCGACCCGATCCCACTAAATAAACGATCGAGTGGCTGAGCTTCGTTTGGATCCGCGTTTCCATGCAGTACTCAAATCGACTTGAATTCACCATGGAAACCTAGTAGTGATTCGGGAAAGGGATCTTCAAATACTGAGTTACAGTACAGTGGTCAGATGCTTCTTTACATTTTCCATTCCGAAAGATTAACGTTTGTCACGAGGAAGTGACATAATTTCGAATGTTTGTTACCACTTCCACTTAAACAGGGAGTCTGTTAATTCTGAATGCTGGTCTGGCGTTATACCTTTGTCACGTGGTTAGCAATACAGGATCGTACCATCACTGAAAATACCCTTAAATTCCGCAACATATAGTTGCACACAGTAATGTGCACTACTTTTCACTCTGGGCATGTTTGATCCATTGTAAACTGAAAACTGTCGATATGTTACTTCACAACAGTACAACACAACTAGAAGATTATGTATCTTTGCGAATTTACAAATGACTAATTGTGACTATATGTACAGTTTAATTGCCACCCACAAGTATCAGTAGAGGACTTGCTCATCAAACAAATGTCAGTGGAGGAATTCCCCATTCTTATTTAGCGGACTCGTGTAGCTTCAGAAGGGATACTACAGCTGACACATCAGCTCTTCAAATAATGAATAACATACTGCGACATCTGATCTATTAATAATTCAGCATTAAAGCGTTGGATGGTGACATACTAGACGCAATTCTGTTGCGTTTTTTATATGACTTTGTATAAATATATAAGAATTATTTAAAAAAGGGGTACCTATCCGTTATCCAAAAGTATTTATTTGCATAAATATATGTTTTTACATGTAATAAAACTTAAAATATTTGCTCCGGTGTGCATATTCAGAGTATTAAACTCAGTTTCAAGTTCGTATTAGGACGCACATAAAATCAGTTTGCTCAAATGGCCCTTTATGTGTTTTAGGGTGTTTGACGTGTCGTAAATCTACGAAACGGGATCAGCGAAAAATCCATCGCTCTCCGCCGGGTTTGAACCCGCGATCTCGGAACTAGAGGATAGCATGTCACTCCTAGACCACGAAGAGCGACAGGGTATGCACCAGCCTCTTTTAGCAGCAACTGCTGAAGAACACACTTCAAATAAATGCAACAAAGAATTGTTGCCACCACTTTTTGTAATTTGCATATCAGTTGAGTAGTGTGGTGAATAATTTGCTTGCCATGAAAGAGCGGTCGGTTCTCTTAGCAAATGCACACGATATGGTCCGCTGGAACGCCAGCAGGCTTCGGTGAGGATAATGCAAGGTTTAGAGCAGAGAAGATTGTCATGCATGTCGGATCTGAGAAAACTTGCAGTGTTTGGCGATTTGGTGTGTGGCGGTCACCATTGTCTGCATTTCATTGATCTCATAATAGCTATACAAGTTTAAATAAGCAGCACCTTTTATCACAATAGCGATTAGTTTTGAACTCCTCCGTAGCACAGTTGGTAGCGCGCCTGCCTTTCGTGCGGAGGACCTGGGTTAGATCTTCGGTACCAGCATGGGGATTCCCCCCTCCCCTGGGAGGTCTGACACGGGATGCACTCAGCCTCGTTAGGTCCGGGGGACCAACTGAGGGGCCACTTGATGGAGAAGTATCGGCCTCAGAAGGCGAAGGCCACATAAGTAGCCGGGAGGGCTCGGGGTGCTGACCACGTCCCACCCTCCAGTACTACACCCCACCAATGACGCCTGTAGTGGGCAGATGTGGGCGACGCAGCGATTGGGCGGCAACCCAAGGTCCTTACTGGGCTGTAGCGCTAGGGGTTTAGTTTTAATTTTATCCGTCTGCTTTAATAGTCCACATAGTTGCGATTTTGCCACTTCGGCATATCTAACGTGCGTTACTTTTTTAAAAAAGTTACGCTTAGTTTATGTGAAGAGATTCGATATAAAAATACATTGTTTCTAAGCCGAACTTGGGTGAATATTGGAATGAACCTTGTGTTAGTATCAGGAGGAGCCATTATTGGTACTGTAATACTGCAGGATGTTACCGTGTGTGTATAATGAGACAGGGCAATCAGGGATAACGGGGTAGCATAATGGTAACGTTCCCAATCCTCTATATGAGGGTTATTGATTCCCACCCCTTCTAACATTAGTTGAATCTCTGACCATGTAGCAGGGATTCTGTAATTCCTGGAGGCCTCGTCTTAGACATACGCTGTTTATAAAACGAATGCAGTAATGCGCGGTATTTCATTTTTTTTTTGGGGGGGGGGGAGGGGGGGGTTGTAACATGTGGAGTACAATAATGCATTTTATTAACAAAGTCTATATTAAATTAACCCTAAAGTATAATTTTAAGTGATTTTAATCAATCTAGAAGATTAAATCTTCAAAGAAGCCAAATAAGCCGTGTTTTCAAGTACTGTCAATGACATTGAAATAGATAAGTTCAACTTTTAACATTTACCTTTGTAGTACAATGAGTGACAAAGAAAATCTTTGGCGGACATTCTATTGTTACCTGCGATCTTTTCAACGTGATAGCTTGATAGTAGAACAATAAGGGGAAAAACAAGGCAGGCTGATGCTCTTTTTTTTCTCTGAAAATATCCAATGATACATAGAAACACACACACACGCGCGCGCGCGCGTAGACATACACACACACTCGCACACAGAAACATACACACATGCTGGCTAGGAAAGGTTGTATTATAGAGATGCCTAAAACCGCAAATTGAAGCCAAATGCAAGCAGGAATATTAAACAGAACTAGAATATATTACATATGCTTCTACATAGTGAACTATAATTATGACACCTTTGTGAGAATAAAGATCTTTGTGATTAAATAAATTACTCTTTTGTTTGTAATAGACGAATCATGTTGAGAAACTAGAAGTTGCACATGCTTTACACAAATATGGCAATACATATTATGGCGGTAATATTGTGTTATCTTTTTGTCTATATTCCTGTTGTATTCCTGTGACCAGCTATAGGATAATAAAGGTAAATTAGCTAACTGTAATTAAGTTTTATTATTGTTTGGTAATCAAGGGTACCTACAGTATTTTCTTGGGCAATTAAATGAAGTGATTTACCAAAAGGGCGGCGCCGTTTTCGAGCGGCTAGACCGTTCGCCTACCACCTAGGCGGTTCGAGTTCGATCCCAGGGACCCGCATAGGGTATTCATGGTGGACGAAGTGGCGTTTAGGCAGTTTTTCTCTGGGTTTTCCGGTTTCCCCCGCCACTCATTCCACAAATTGCTCCATCATCACCTTTCCATTCATTTCATCCTCCTCCTCACTCTCATACCTGGTGCTTGGCTGACTATCGGCTTCCAGGTCTTCATTCTGTATGGTCCATAGGTTCATTGGCTCCCCGACAGGCGTCTGACCCTAAGCTTGTAAGTCCTAGTGGTGTAAGACCTACATAAGGGGAGGGTTATCAGACAAAGCGTACTGTTGAAATACAGCTACAAAAGTTTATATTTACCTCTAATGTAAATACTATTCCTTGAAAACAATAGTGGAGATATAAACTAAAGTTGGAAATGAAGTATTATAAGACTGCAATAACCACCGGTATACGTTGCAATCTTCGTTATTACAACAAACGCTATTAACAAGCATAGCAAACATAGTTATCAAATCTATATGAACTGAAAGAAATGTGTTGATTGTTATGTTTAAGATGAATGGGAAACAGCAGGTTTCTATTTGTGTGCAATTTCCGAATGGTGTTTATCACTTAGTAGTGATGCAAAATTAAACTTTAACTTGCTCAGGATATTAAAAATAGAAATGTGTGTTATCATGTAAGGAGAAGGTGATAAAGAACTGCCGATGAAATTTCTGTGAAATAGGCTCTTGACTGGCTAAAAACAATACTCAATGACCATTATCCCCCATTCAGGGCCACGAATAAAATAATTTTAATCACCACGTTTCTACGTGGAAAACCTTTCCCACTTGCATGTGTATCTACGTGTTTTCTGAGCAATAAAGTACTCATCACATCCTAACACCCCCCCCCCCCCTAGGAGCCTATTACGCTTGGTACGTGTTTAGCGCACTCGGGGCCCCGAGCTATAGTTTCTATTGAGTTCCTCTAAGGAGCGAGAGGACAGATGCTAAACGTCCACTCAAACTTTGGTCCACGTATGTGTTTGGTTCTCCAAAATTATACTTCCCAACGCAGTCTGATGGATATCTTCCGCGCGGGTTGTGCGTGGATGGGGAGACGCAAGGGGTGACTGGTAATCGAGGGCCCTTAAACCACACACACTACCTCCCTCGCTCCCTGCCTCGCTCACTCACTCCCTCCCTCCCTCCCTGCCTCGCTCACTCACTCCCTCCCTCCCTCGCTCCCTCACTCCCTGCCTCGCTCACTCACTCCCTCCCTCCCTCGCTCACTCACTCACTCACTCACTCACTCACTCAGTCACTCACTCACTCACTCACACCCTCCCTCGCTCCCTGCCTCGCTCACTCACTCCCTCCCTCCCTCGCTCACTCACTCCCTCCCTCCCTCGCTCCCTCACTCCTTGCCTCGCTCACTCACTCCCTCCCTCCCTCGCTCACTCACTCCTTGCCTCGCTCACTCACTCCCTCCCTCGCTCACTCACTCACTCACTCACTCAGTCACTCACTCACTCACTCACACCCTCCCTCGCTCCCTGCCTCGCTCACTCACTCCCTCCCTCGCTCCCTCACTCCTTGCCTCGCTCACTCACTCACTCCCTCACTCACTCACTCACTCAGTCACTCACTCACTCACACCCTCCCTCGCTCCCCCGCTCCCTCACTCCCTGCCTCGCTCACTCACTCCCTCCCTCCCTCGCTCACTCACGCACTCACTCCCTCACTCCTTCCCTCACTCACTCACTCCCTCACTCCCTCCCTCACTCACTCACACCCTCCCTCCCTCACTCACTCCCTCCCTCCCTCGCTCACTCACTCACTCACTCCCTCACTCCTTCCCTCACTCACTCCCTCACTCCTTCCCTCACTCACTCCCTCACTCCCTCCCTCACTCACTCGCTCACTCACTCACACCCTCCCTCCCTCACTCACTCACTCCCTCACTCACTCACTCACTCACACCCTCCCTCGCTCCCTCAATCCCTGCCTCGCTCACTCACTCACTCACACCCTCCCTCACTCACTCACTCACTCACTCCCTCACTCACTCACACCCTCCCTCGCTCCCTCAATCCCTGCCTCGCTCACTCACTCACTCACACACTCCCTCCCTCCCTCACTCACTCACTCACTCACTCACTCACTCACACACTCCCTCCCTCCCTCACTCACTCACTCACTCACTCCCTCACTCACTCACTCACACCCTCCCTCGCTCCCTCACTCACTCACTCACTCACTCACTCACACCCTCCCTCCCTCCCTCACTCACTCACTCACTCACTCCCTCACTCACTCACTGACACCCTCCCTCGCTCCCTCAATCCCTGCCTCGCTCACTCACTCACTCACACCCTCCCTCCCTCACTCACTCACTCCCTCACTCACTCACACCCTCCCTCGCTCCCTCAATCCCTGCCTCGCTCACTCACTCACTCCCTCACTCCCTCACTCACTCACTCCCTCACTCCCTCACTCACTCACACCCTCCCTCCCTCACTCACTCCCTCACTCCCTCACTCACTCACACCCTCCCTCGCTCCCTCAATCCCTGCCTCGCTCACTCACTCACTCACACCCTCCCTCCCTCCCTCACTCACTCACTCCCTCACTCACTCACTCATCACACCCTCCCTCCCTCACTCACTCACTCACTCACTCACTCACTCCCTCACTCACTCACACCCTCCCTCGCTCCCTCAATCCCTGCCTCGCTCACTCACTCACTCACACCCTCCCTCCCTCACTCACTCACTCACACCCTCCCTCGCTCCCTCAATCCCTGCCTCGCTCACTCACTCACTCCCTCCCTCCCTCCCTCACTCACTCACTCCGTTACTCACAAACTACTATACACTGAGAACTGATCTACAACGAATGGAATTCACATTTATAATGCAAATAATATTGTACACCATTTACTTGTATAGTATCAGAGAATAGATTTAGAGGACTGCTATATACAGTGATGTAGCAGGATAGTAATCTCATTTTCATACAAAGAATTCAATTTCCTGTAAATTCCTTGGCCCACGTCCGAGTTAACGTTTAATAACAAAATCTGTATAATTGGTGTGCTCTGTCACCAACATATAACGCCTGGTTATGCATTCATATCAAAATGGGGATTTTAGATGAAACATTTAATTAAATGTAACAGTGTGCATAAGTCCGGGAGAGCCGGATACATGCTATAGGGCTATTCAGATAAAAACACGCTTGCTGCATGTGAACGTGGATGAAACTTTTTAATTAACGCACTGCATATGCCACTTATAATAGGGTAGCGCTTACAGTTGCTACGTCAACGTTGTTCCTTTCTTCATATATAGAGGAAAACTCTGATGTGTTGCACCCACACGACTTTCTCTACTCTTGTACTAACTAGTCTTACAAATTCTTGTTCTTCCATCTTCTTCATGTTAGTAAGATAAACATTTGCAGATATTATCGTATTGGTAATTTCCCTGTAGGTGCAAGGAGAATATAAAACACAGTGCTTCGTTTAAGCGCCAGACGATTTAATGTCATAGATTACTGCCTCCCACCCAGTATAAGTATTCTTAATCCAAGAAACAAACACAGAACATATAAACAAAGTACAAACATCTCATTGTTTACAGTTAATCACAGCTTTACTATTCAAAGTGAATGTTGGATCACACGCCCATAGCAATTAACACAGAGAGTGCATCGGCGTGCCCTATTCTGCCGTACTTTCGCAGACACCAGTCATTTCTCTGGTTTAAAAGTTCGTCCGCCTAATTTTGAATACTAAAGCTGTGATTCACTGCAAAAAATTAGATGTTTGTGTTTTGTTATGTGTCCTGTGTTTGTTTCTTGGATTAAGATTCTATGCCTTACTCAGATAAATGCAATACTAATTTGCATTGTTGATTTTGCCGTAAATATTTAAACTGTGTGGGAGACAGTAACTTATGACATCAACTCGTCTAACGCTTAAACGAAGCTCGGCAGCAAAAAGCCTTCCTTAACAAAAGTGTTTAAAATAATCAGCTCCCAGTTTCTCGGTCTAATTTTGGAACACTCTGTATATTTCCATCGTACATGGCATTCCGCAGCCTAGAAATTTAAATATTGTCGCTTTATCTATACGCTTGTTTCTTAAAATTATCTTTGAACAAACCGGATGAGGACTCATGAAAGTCATATTTTTTATTGTTCAGATGACGTTTTCATATTATATTGTTTTGATGTTCCATTTAATTTGTATAGCATTCTTTGTAGGCTGTCTTCTGTTTTTTCTATTAAAATCTGGTCATCTGCGAAACCTATTATTAAACCTCATAACTTAATTCTTTCCGTTGTTATATTTTGTTTGCATAATTTTATCATACCGCTAAAGATCTTGCTAAAGCACACGATTTATGTCCAAATAACCGCTTGCAGAGAGAGCCATTTCGGAGATACTCCTTATTTGTGTGAGTTTTACGATACTTATTGCTTTTCTCAAATGGAAGGTCGTTATTAACTTTTTTATGTCTTGGCCATGCAAAGAGAACGGAATTTCTCAGCCTTCATATAGCGATCAGCTTTAAATATCTGAAGCCTATTGCTCAAAGCCTATTCACATCCATATTTCGCTTGCACATTCAAGGAAATAAGCAATACGTTACTTTCTGGAAATGTTTATCTCAACTAACATGAGCAAGATAGAGGAATAAGAGTTTATGAGAATAGGTTGTAAAAGAGTAGAGAAAGTCATTGAGTGCGACACATTAGAGTTTTTGTTTAGTATATTCCATAATTGTTTTCTAGGCACTTTCTCGAAAGCTTTCATATAATCTATAATCGCGTTTCTAGGTTAAATTCCCTTCGTTTTTTAATTACTTGCTTTAAATTGAACACATTATCCGTGCAGCTTCTTCCGTTTCTAAAGCCTGTCTGCTATTCTGATATTATTGCGTCTGCAATGGTTGTTACTTTTTGACTTAGTATTTTTTACATATTTTATATGTTGCACGTTGTAACCTATCCCCCTGTGTTTTCGGACTTTGTTTTGTCTCATTTTATAAATATCGATATTATATATTTTACTAAGTTTCCATTCTTCTGGTATTGTGTTTTATTTCCAAAACTTGTTCAGAATTTTAATGGTCTTCCTTGTAAATTACTTGGAGAATTATTTTTCGTAAAGGACAGGATAAGACACTCATTTGTTTATTTTATTATTTCATATTTCCTCTCCTCTTCCAGCCCTTATACTATTGTACTTCCTGAAATCTTGTCTATAGCAAGTATTACTGAAGCAATTCTAGATACCAGTTTTCTTTGTATTGCTTTATTTACCTTCTTGATGCACATTTCCTATAAGGACATATAAGACCTCGAAATATTTTAATGTTACACTACATGCTTTACAGCCATATACGTCGACGGATTATGGTATCAAATTAATGTCTTGGGTCAAATGCCTGTCAAGGATATGACAAACTCTTGTTCAGAGAGAGTAGCCAGCATGGGCGACCAGCCCGAATCCTAGTATCAAAGTGAGAAAGGAGATTATATATAATAAGGACGAAATGAATGAAAGGAAAGGTGATGATGTAGGAGTTGTTGGAATCACGGTTGGGTAAGCCAGAGAACCTGAAGAATACTCCCAGAGGTCACTTCGTCCTCCACAAATCGCACATACAGATCCCCTGGGATCGAACAGTCTTGATGACAATCAAGGGGTCTAACGTCGTGACCATGGCACCCCAATCTAAATCAACATATGTAACTTATATTCTTTCCTGATTATTTAACTGGCAACGAATACTCAACGCATTTTACTCTTGGTTGTTTGTTGTTGAATGTTTTCGAGACGTTTCTCCATCTTCAGAATGCTGTCGACTGCTACAACATCGCTTGTACCATGGGTCAGATACTTATGCGTCCTTAAATATAGTTCTGATATTCTGAATGCACATATACCACCGCCTTTTATTGCATCATATGATTTTAGAACTGTATGACAACTTGCTAAGGGGGACTTAGCGCCTCGACTGAAAGATGATCTATTGTGCCCCCTGGGATGTGGATTTGCCGAATGGATCCTAAGGAACGCTGCCACGACAGAGGGGCTAGGTCCCTACATTTTCCCAGTTAGAAGCACCCCGGCGGAGCCTGGTTCGGCCTGCTTCCTCTCCCAACTTCTTCGGGTTCGTACTCCCACGGGGGAAAGAAGTGGGACTCGGAAAACCACTCCTCTCCCCCTCGGGCTTGTACCATTCCATGGGGGCCCGGAAACTAGGACGCTTGCCGTCCAATCCAGGGGATGAAATTGGCAGAGCGCATTAAATAAAATGATTCATATATCGAAATGTAGGGACAGGGATTTCGGAGGATATGATGTCGTTCCTGCATTCACCTAGCGACCCGGGGAGACCTCCGGTCAGGATGTTTGGCCACGGGGATCGAAACAGGACCTCCCGAATGCGGACTACAGTCGCTACCGCCTGGACCATCTCGCTCGGTCATAGCGGTAACTGGTAGATTGCTGTCGCCGATGCGACGTCGTAATGTAGCCGTACGAAATTGTCACTTTAAAGTAAGAGATAAAACTCATTCTGAGTATGTGGGTGACTATAACTTAGATATTCTGAGAGGGCCACCAAGAGAAACAAAGGGATCAAATATAGTGAGAGAATATAGGCAAAGTATATTATTTGGATACTATAATGTAGTAGATATGGAGAAGTTTATTACCTCCGCATCTATAGAATGGGGAAAGCCTTCTCTTTTACTTGAATTTAGGAGCGTATGCTGTAACTAGATAATACTTGTAAATCCTGTCCGGTGATGCCATTGTTCTCCAGGACATTATGTTCTGTTCAATGGCCTGAAGTGCAACAGATATTACACTCTGTTCATCTAGTGGCCGAGAGTTCGAGAGGTCAGTGCTGACGTAAGTGATTTTAACGAACGAGAGCTGATCAGAATTTGCTGAAATCAATAGAAGTCACGCTTCAGCTTCCAATTCATACAACGGATTTTTTTTTTTTTTTTTTTTTTTTTTTTGTATGAGGCAAAAGTGAAATAAAATTCAGAAAATAATCAATAAAATCTAATAGAAATAAACATATACACCGTGCAAAAAGTTAAAGTAACACTTGTTTAAATCAAAGTCAACAAATAAAACAGTGAAACAATGTAAATTTTGACAATCAGACGTCATGTTTTGGAGTATTGTTTAAAACCACAATGGAGTTCTTGTAAAAATTTGTCAGCTTTTGTCTGAATAAATCAGTGAAGTTGAAACATATGTGGAAATCAAAGTGTGTGCACTTTGAAATGTTGATTTATTGTGTTTTAAAACAGGTGTTAATACAAACTGGCAGGAAATTATTATGTGCTTTATGAAGGTCACACAGAGGAATGAGACATCTAAATGAAACACGTCGCAAAAGCAATTAGTGGATTGAAGATGGGCATTCTATTCGCTCTGTCATTAGGATTCTTCATGTCAGCCATTCTGTCATCCATACGTCCTGGAGACGATGGTGGGTTCAAGAGGCGCCACAAACAAGGGCATAAGAAGAAGGATACACAGGTACAGAACAGATATCTTATTATATCACCTTTGTGCAGACACAAATCTACAGACAGAGACCTGCAAAATAACGGGAAAATCAACCACTGGAGTGGGCATTTCTGATCAGACTATAAGAAACGGGCTAACAATGCAGGGTTGAGATCTAGAATCTCCGTTAAAGCCCCTCGCTTGACAGCTCAGTACAAGGAAGCTCGGCTGAGATTTGCCCAGAAACAGCTCCGCCAATGGAAGGCTCTTTTCTTAACAGACAAATCAAGATTTACATTGATGGAATGTGATATCGCACACGTGTATGGAGACGTGCTGGTGACCGTCTTGCTCCAGCGCTTTTGTTGAACATTACGGCTTTGGAGGGAGGTTTGGTTATGGTTTCGGCTGGCATTACTGTTGAGTCTCGGGCAGAGCTTGTTGTTCCACAGCACATGTCTATATTTATAACATTATCCTTCAACGTGCCCTACCCTCTGCTCATGGATTGAATCTTAATTTTATTCTACAGCATTATTATGCTAAATCCCATACAGTACGGAGTATCAATGATGGCTATGCCAGATTCAGGTAATGAACTGGCTTGCACACAGTCGTGACCTTAACCTGGTTGAAAATATGTGGGATAAGCTGGAGAAATCTATTTGCAGGCGGCCTGCTATGCCACAGAACTTGTAAATGCATTCACTGAACAATGGGAAAAAATCCGACAAACTCCCATTAGGAGGCTGGTGTGAAGTATGCCAATAGATGTTATTCAGTGATTGCAGGTCATAGAGGATGTACTAGGTATCGAGTGTTTAAATAACCATGGAAGTATCGATTAATAAACACTGCAATCCTGTATTTATACTTCGTTTTGCGCATCAGCAATAATTTGATCGTATTTCCAATCCTGTGAAAGGTACGTTGCATCGAAGTGAAGAAGATTTAACGAGCGTCGAGTGCTTGTATCGTCGCAGTTAGTGTATGAGATACAGAGAAAGTGAAAAAAGACAGTGAAAGGACGAATCAAGGTTAAGGTTGAGGTTGATATTACGTGAGACTCTACGACTGTATTTGCGTCAGTAGAAGAGAAATGTACTCTTGTGCAAAAGTTACGAACAAAAATAAAGTGATAGAGAGGTAACTGGACTGGATTTTGCCACTTTGTCACTACGTATTCACCACTTCGAAACATAATTTTATTTTCAAAATCATTTTGTATTGCTAATGCTTCTATCAGATTTTCCTTTGATGCTTTAACTTGAATTTCTAATGGAATAAAACCAGTGCTTTTGGAAATATTTGTATACAGGCTGTCCATATTCCCATAATAATTAGACATGCTTCTCGTCCATATGGCTCAGACATTATTTGCGTTCACGCAATT
>CM060963.1:144076718-144126718 GCA_030765045.1 Tenodera sinensis
GTGTGTGTGTGTGTGTGTGTGGTGTGTGGTGCTGTCGTGAAAGATACATCGCGTCGAAGTGAAGAAGTTATAGTGAGCGTTGAGGATAGTATTTGAGAGACAAAGAAGGTAAGGAGAGACAGTAAGTCAAGATTACGAGAAGAAAATAGGAGTTGTAATATCACGAGAGATTGTAGACTGTGTTAACATAAAAGAGAAGTGTGCATTTGTGCAAACATTTTGGAAGAAAGTAAAGAGAGAAAAGTAACTGGACTGACTTTGTAATTTTTTTACACTGGTGCCAGAAGCGGGGTTCATAGAATTGTCAATTGTCACAGTGTTGTTCTTTTACCCCGCAGGGTCCTATTACGGTAGGTACGGGTTAGGCACCCCCGAGGTCCCGAGCCGCTCACCATCATTTCACCCCCTTCATGTCCATCAACTGTGTCACGTCCAGTTTTGTGTTGCTACCATTTATCACACTCTTCCTCTTCTATGTTTATTCTTAGTATGTAAGGCTTTAGGTTTATAACTCCTGTCTCACCAGCAGGGATCTTTCCTATCTCCGTGGTTCTGTCCCACGGTTTTCAGTGCGGCCTCCGACTTGTGTGCTCTCAGGCGCGAAGGTTGGGCGGACTCTTCACACGGCCGCCATGTGTAGCCTTAGGTGCGGAGAACGTCCACACCGTCATGTGCACCCAGGTAGCTCTCTCGCTCGCCCTATCTCTCTCGCTTTCTCTCTCTCTCTCGCTCAGTCTCTCACTCGCTCTTTCTCTCTCTCTCTCTCGCTCGCTCTTTTGTTTCTCTCGCTGAGTCTCTCACTCGCTCTATCTCTCTCTCGCTCGCTCTTTCTGTCTCTCTCGCTGAGTCTCTCACTCGCTCTATCTCTTTCTCGCTCGCCCTATCTCTCTCGCTCTTGCTCTCTCTCTCGCTCAGTCTCTCACTCGCTCTTTCTCACTCTCGCTCAGTCTCTCACTCGCTCTTTCTCACTCTCGCTCAGTCTCTCACTCGCTCTTTCTCTCTCTCGCTCAGTCTCTCACTCGCTCTTTCTCTCTCGCTCCCTGGTTCTTTCTCTCTCTTGGACGCTCTCTCCCTTGATCGCCCTTTTTCTCACTCGCTCTCTCACTCGCTCTCTCACTCGCTCTATCTCTCTCGCTCGCTTTTTCTCTCTCTCGCTCGCTTTTTCTCTCTCTCGCTCGCTTTTTCTCTCTCTCACTCGCTCTTTCTCTCTCTCGCTCGCCCTTTCTCTCTCTCCCGCTCATCTGTCACTCGCTCTTTCTCTCACTCGCTCTGTCTCTCTCGCTCGCTTTTTCTCTCTCTCTCTCGCTCGCTAATTCTCTGTCTCTCACTCACTCTTTCTCTCTCTCTCTCGATTGCTCAGTTTCTCACTCGCTCTTTCTCTCTCTCGCTCGCTCTTTCTCTCTCTCTCTCGCTCAGTCTCTCACTCATTCTATCTCTCTCTCGTTCGCCCTTTCTCTCTCGCTTCCTGGTTCTTTCTCTCTCTTGGACGCTCTCTCCTGTGATCGCACTTTTTCTCACTCGCTCTTTCTCTCTCTCTTGCTCTTTCTCTCTTGCTCGCTGCTTCTTTCTCTCTCATCTTTCCTTCTTTTTGAGGCTATAATGTTACATCCTCCCTGTCCCTCTCTCTCTGTCTCTCTCTCTCTTCCTGCGCTTACACACATCAGACACATACGCACACACGTGCAGGAACATTTTTTAAAATACCTTGTAATTCAGATGGCCACAAAGTTTGCATTTGTAGTGAAATCGCATTATCGAAATTTTGAATCGAATATGATACTTCCTTGCTACAGACAAGTTATAGAGAAAGGTATGAAAGTCTGGCTCCAAAGCCATAAACTGAGGCCATTCAGAGAAGAAGGAATATATCCCGGTGCTCAGAGATGCACTCAGGGTGGAACAAAAGAACGAATATAAATCGCAGATGTTCACAAGCAAGACTGCACTACAAATGATGCGTGCTTAGCTGTGAGAACGCTAATTGAAACCATTCACACTTAAAGGGAACATGGGACTGAAAAATGTCCAAAACATCAAATTGACGATCTTTGAGTTATGCATATAAGTTTCAGTCTCGGCTGGCAGTGAAATATTTTACATTCCTTCATTTTTAAATGCCTAGCGCAGGCTTTAAATGCAATGTGCGCACGCATTTAAACGCTCCTTTTGTGCTTAAATTTTCCGAAGAAACTGAACAAATTGGGCCAAAGAGGGCTCAAAAACAACCAAATTTAGCGCAAAGAAGTGGGAAATCTATGAATCTGAGGAGAGGCACTACCAGACAAAAGAGAGAAGGTGTGACACATACAGCAAGAAGTTTTAGACCAAAGAGATAACCCGACTCATGATTATGATGCATGTGTGTATAAAAATTGGTGTCTGTAGACTTTACGTTTTTTAGTAAACTAAGTGCTCCATGCGCATTACATTCTGTGCTATTCTTCTATTTTCTAGCATTTTCAGTGTTCATCAAAGCAAAGAAATTAAGTATTTAAAAATAATTATTTTCTGTTTTATGCCAAAAATTGATGGTTGTTTGTTGGTCATTTGGTGTTTATAAAACAATAAAACTGATGTGATACTTTAGTTTTTGATGCGTAAGGAGTATTTTAAAATTTAAAGTATGTTCTCATTGTGAATAAATAAATTGAATAATTAATACCCTCAAAGCTATAACACAGATTGTGTTGCAACTTTGTGCGGTGGTTTATAACATGAACACCCTTGAGTGCGTAAAGTATTGATTTCATACCTATAAAAATATAGAACATTTAAATTTTAGTCCTAGGTTCCCTTAAGCAGACAGAGTGGAATTGCTCAGATAGTAACGTCTGTGGCCCGCATTCGGGAGGCCGCGGGTTCAATCCCCGTGGCCAATCTTCCTGACACATTGTGCTTTTTCGGAGCTTTCCTCGTGTCACAGGCGAATGTTGGGAAGCATTTCCACATCCTCCGACTTCCCTGTTCCTCCATGAGTTGCATTAATCATTTAATTTCACACAACCCCATTAGGTTTCTTTCAGATTGAAAGCGTCGGCGAGCGTCGCGGCAGCAGCACGACAGGTAAAAGAAATACGCTCTGGAACTCTCATCCCCCGGATTGGAAGGCGAGCCACTGGTTTCCGGGTCTGACTGTGCAAGGGGAGCTAAGCCAGCCTCCATCAAAGGGTGCAACGTTCCGGCCACCCTTAGGGTCCATTCATCTCATCCATTCTCCTGGGGGGTGCCACGTCAAGGGCATAGGCACCTTTCGGTCAAGGTGCTAAGTCCCCTCCGCAAGTTGTCATTGAATCCTAAGGATGCAAGGATCAGGACAGCTACTCCCAGACTTCTAGTGTGAGGAAGTGAAAGAATGATTGCTAAGACGATAGTTTTCACTTGCAATCCTTAAAATTTAAGGTAAGATAAGTCACGTTGAAGCAAAGCGAACTTAAGTGCAACTTGTTATCTGATAGCTGTAGAACCATCATTAGTGGAATATATCTATGCCTCTTCAGATCCTTGCTACTAGTAATTTATACTTGCCGTGTTGTTACAATAGTGATAAAAAACCTCTTAGCTAAAGCAGAGTGAAAAAGCAAACTATACAAAGTTCCTAGATTGCAAATAAATCCCACGACTCCTAATTAAATTTCAGACAGCAGGCAGGCAGGCAGGCAGGGAGTAATTGTATTTACAAAGATGTCGTCTATGTTACAAGCGCTCTTACTACTCCGGATGTATATGTTTTAAGGATAACTGGGACAAAACAAGTAGTGTTCTGCTAATGAACTAAAAGGACTCTTACACGTGTAAAAGGATCCACTTCGCAAGTACAGTAGTGGATTTACTGGAATGTGCTTGCTTTAGAACGCGTTGCACATTCACTATTGCAACATGTAAGAAGTAACCTCCCCCAAGCTTCAAAATCAGTCATAATAATGAACTGGCGCTTCTCTCACATAAACATAATCTTCAGTCCCAAACAGAGCACTTCTTTCTGTGAACCTCCATTTTCACATTTCCTCTAACATAATTAGTAATCGTCACAATCTTGCTTTTCCCTTGGCCTCTGCTTTTAAAGGGCCGCTAGAAAAAATGCGAGATTCTAAAACCTCAAAATGATAGAATAATAGATTACTTCTGTGTCCTAGTATGCAGGTTCGAGGATCTCTCCCGATTTTAATTCCATTCTAGCAAGGATTTTTGCTTAATCTATTTGTTGATGAGAAATTTTTTCTAAAGAGAAAGCTATCGGCATGTGATTAAAGCCAGGTAATCAATACAGCGAATAAAAGTATGAGAATAAATAAGTGCAGTTCCATGATCCATACATAATAGTGGAAGGTTCTACTTAGGCCTTACGTTGATCAGGGAATGGATGAGTGTAACAAATACGCCCAGAACAATTATTGTAAAGGAAGAATCGTTTCGCCGAAAACAATTTCCTTTCAAATATTTGGAGCCATTTAGCTTCTTGAAAGAATGGATATAAATGTTTTATTATCTCACTAACTGTCGTGCAAACATTGTGTGAACAATGCTATAACGTATTTCTACCTTAATTCCAATAAATTTAGTCACAGAGAGTTACGATCATGAATCGATCAATGTGTCAGTGAGTGTGAGACAGCTGTGCATCTGTGTGTCATAGTGTTCGTATATCGTAAGAAGATTCAACGAGCGTCGCGAGTGAATTTAACGTCGTAATTAGGGTATGAGAGAAAGAGGATGTGAAGAAAGGCACCGAAAGGACTGATCAAGGTTAAGAGAAGAACAGTTGTGATTGTGATAGCATGAAAGACTGTACACTGGGTTTATGACGAGAAGAAAACTGTATTTGTAGTAAAAGTTTAGAAGACAATAAAATAATAGAATGGTAACGGGACGGATTTTTGTTATTTGTCACTATGTTAATAATAGTATTGACATGCATTCTCGCTCCATTACTCATGAACCAATCTTTCACTGTCTGTAATTGTTCCTATCAAGTTTTTATGTTTTTAAGGAAGTATGTCTGAAGATGCCTCATTGACCACTTCTATCATTGTAGCTACTGGACTCTGAGGTTCTTCTTCTACCTTCATTTTCCCTTTTTGAAACAAGAAAGCGAAATTTAAAATGGAGACTAACCAGAACACTATTAGCCTAATCAAATAAATGCAATATGTTATAAATATAACATTTCGTGCCTAGAGCAGTAAAGGAATGCCGTACATACCCATACAGGTAGTAACAATAGACTTGGAGTGGTAATAAATGTATGTACTGTTATGAGTAGGTACCAAGTTACTGTTTCCACAAAACATGAGTTTCAACATAGGGTCTTAAACACATATAACATTAATACTGGTGTATTTCATCTCTCCATATTTATAAATTTATTTGCCGATATATCACTTTGGTTTTTCAAAAATATTTAAAAGAAAGTTTACAATTTCAAACGTTGTAATTTACTGGAAACTATCACTAATTATGTCGAGAACCGGTTATGTTATGTCCTGTAATTTTGTATACTTTAAAACGATTTCATCCGCCAGAACCAACTGTTGGCAATTTACGCTCGGCATTAAGGTATGGAGGTAAAACAAATGAGGCGCATTAAGAGGGGACGGCAAAATATTGCGTTGCCCCAGTTAAGCTATTTTTTACTTATTAAGCGAGGCTCGTTACAAAAGAGCACTTCATTAATCCAATTTATTAACTCGGAAAAATATGGATGGCTCCTTTAGCTACAGATTGAACTTAAAGCATAACTTGCCTACATTCACGTTTTTAATCCTTTAAAGCTTAGCTTCCTGAATAGCTTTTAGCAACTTTAAAAACTAAACAATCAGTCAGGCTTAAAATTCCTCCGTCTTCTCATTAGGTAAAGAGCTGGTTTTGAAAACCTAGGTTAATTTACGGCTGCGTTTGAAGACATTCTGTTATGGAAACTTCTCTAATAATAAGCCGTTCATATAGTTTTAGATAACTGTCTTGCACATGTTTATATCGGAGTCTCATTTATATAAAGCAACAAAGGGTATCTACTTTTATAAATCTTACAGTTTACTGCTCGAAATATTGGAATTGTGAAGTTGTAAAAAACATACATTTTATTTGTTACTGTTAGTGCGGAAACCTCCATCAGTGGGAGTATTTCACTCTCACTTTTCTGTCGTCTCTGGCGTCCCGGGTTCGATGTTATGGCTCTTCCTTGTTTGTAATGCTGCGGCTAGCTGGGGTTTCTTAGACGAGCTCATGACTCCTTCCTCGATGAAGGAATCTCTCGGGTGGTTACAGGGTCCACAAACAGCGTATCCTTGTTTAGACTTTAGGAAATTGCACCCCTTGTTTACTGTGGCACTTATCGCAATATTTACACTTATATAAACACTTTTTCACATTGAAATTCTGCTGTGTTCATAATTTTGCCGCTCGCATATTACGCAGAGTTGCCACGCCAGTCCAAGTTGTTTACAACCTTTAACCGTTTCCTTCCTATGATTTTAATACTTGTATTCGGCACAGAAACCTTGTTCACTGATTAACTTTTGCATACTTTCACTGCAAGTCCGACCTGCACACTCGCCAAAGATATGTTATAAACCCCGAGTTTACACTCTCGCCTGTACATAAAGGAGAGAACTTGGTGAATTCCTATTGGTTGCCCAGCTCATGCCGCGATAAAAATTTGGAAATTCCTAGCGAATGTTCTATTGGGCGCCCTAAGTCCCCATTTGTTAATTTTTGGGCTGAAATTGAGACTTTCCCGAGACATTGCAGAGATTTTCCGTCCCGCTGTTTTTCACGCCAATTATTTCACAACAGGACACATAAGAATTTGCCTCATGTGTTTAAACAAAAGGCTCGGCAGCCACGTGGTGTAAAACCTAGAAGATACACTTTTAGCTTCCAGAACTGTTAATTCTGGGTAATATTTCAACGTTACATATTACCTTCATACAGAAATTTTCTGATGATGTACATGCTTAAGCTATACAGTAACTAAGTATTTATATACACGTATTTTAAGTCAGAGTTATCATAAAAGTATGTATTTATATACATGGTTACACGTCACGCATATTTATACTTACACTGAGTTTTCTTTTTTTTTTTTTTTTTTTGCTTAATAATGGTATAATACAGACTCACTGTGATTCACTAACCTTTGAGAAGTGAGCCGTGGAACCGCAGTCTTGAAACATAATACACACAGTGCAATTTGTTGGTTGTTTCATACTGTGACTTTTGGTGTGGGTGTGAAGTAAAGTAGGGAAGACAGATGTAGTCGAGATAAGGAAACACTTTTATTTGCGTAAACAGTAACTTTGTACACTCGTTGCAACAACAAGAAAGTCTTTTCCGATTCTCCAACAGCACGGCTCCGAACTCGTAACACAAAGAACTAACTCTTCTCCGTCGGCACAACGCTTCACATCGTCTGTCCGTCTCCGTCGGCACGACTACTCAATGCTTCCCATACTGACTGACTCTTCTCACACTTTACCGCTATTTATATCTCCCAGGGACTGTTCTGGAAAGTTCAGTTATTGCGCTGGAGTACAAAGTAGAAGATTCCCGTAGCCTCTATCCTTTTCTCTCTTTCGGCAAGCGCCCCAACAATGCGGCCATTCTCTGTCTCTTTCCTTCGGCTCCTTTGCGGTAGTGCCGACAATAATGCGATGGGTGACACTGCTGCTGTCGGCAATTAGCTGCGGCGGGCGCGGTGACAATACAACTTTTAATTATTTTCCCCCCTTCTTTTCTGCTCATTTTTTTTTTTTTTTTAATTTATGCTCTTGTTTTTTTTAACCTTTATTACGTATACTCTAATTTTTCAGTAGAAACATGGTGTGCAAGTTGTTCTGAAAGCTCTTATTTTGGGTGAAAAAATTGCTCAAATTATGGACATTTAAATGTAAATACTTTATTGATGTAGCGGCTGTTTGTAATGGATTAAAGTTACATTCCCTAAGAAGCAAATTTTTATGCAAGTAGCTGTTTTGTCTAACTCAAACAGATTTTTGTGAAAGTAATACTGAAAACCCCAAAACTATATATTACCTTTATAAAATGGCAGAAATGTGTCATTTGAAGGTTACCTGTGTCATTTTAAATTGCTAAAAATGAATTTATGGCGAAGATAAATTATTTAAGTCGGTAAACATTTAGCCAAATAAAATGCATAAGGGAGTACAAGTTACAAATTACTAACTGTAGACATTGGTTCAACCTTTCCTGGTCCTATCCTAGTTTGACCATCAAACTACTTCTTTCAGGAAGGATAAAGGTATATTAAGACCCCTTCTTCCCTATGTGTTGATATATCCCACGCCTGCGTAGAGCATTCAGAGATAATGCCGCTGATTCTGGGATTTAGGTGTAGAAGTTGACTTAAACAAAGCCCTGCTGCTATAGGCAATGCAGCTGCCGCAGCGCAAACTTTAGTTCGAGCGAGGTTCTGAAGGTGGACAGAGTAAACCCGGTGAAATATTTAACTATGGTTTTTCGTTACAAAAGCAAACGTAGGTATTTCTTCCAGCCTAGTAGGTTACCACATAATTCACGTCACGGATCATGTCATTGACCGCCGTCTGTGGAGTTTATGAAAACAAATGGCTCATACATCCTTATTTATTTGCTCATTAGTTTTACGAATAACATTCCTCCAATTTTCTTTATTTCAACGTATACGAGATAACCTAGTATTAAATGTGAAATAGATAAACATTCAGCAAAATTCTTTGCAAACTACCTTTTATTTCTATTTCCACAATTCTATTAGCTACGAACATTTCATCTTCATATCCTTTTAACTTTTCATTGAAGTGCAGAAACGACTTTACACGAAATATTGTGTCTAAAATGAATGGTGGTTATAGGTAAAATTAGTGCAATTTCCACATAAAACGTCGCATGTGTTGCACTCACATGACTTTCTCTACTCTTGTGCCCAAATGACCTTGTCCGTGGGCTCTTAAATCATTCACTCACTCACTCACTTACTCAATCACACACTCACTCACTCACACACTCACTCACTCACTCACACACTCACTCATTCACACACTCACTCACTCACACACTCACTCATTCACACATTCACTCACTCACTCACTCACTCACTCACTCACTCACTCACTCACTCACTCACACACTTATACCAACTGTTCTTATAGACTCTAATTGCTCTACCTTCTTCATGTTAATCGAGATAACATTTGCAAAAATTATGTCATTGATTTTCATATAGGAACAAGGGGAATATGCTAATACACTAAGCTTTGAGCGATACTCAAATCTTTTAAAGCTTTGAAATGTCGTTCTTTTTGCACGGCTAAGAGATAAAAAAGTGAATAACGACCTTCTACTTGAGGAAAGTCTTACAAAATTCACACAAATAATACGAATATTTCCGAAATGGTCCATTTCACAAAAAAAGTTATTAGGATTTAAACGAGATCTGCATCTTTTGTACAGTAAGATCTGGTCTATCCCTTACGGTTAGCCAGTTATGCGAAAGTCATCACGAGTAAATAGGCCTACGCAGGCTATATCCAGAAAGTTCAAAATATACATTTTATTTGGTATTAAAATATCTTAAACATTTCGTACTTTAATCAAAATCGTTAAGAGCCATTTTCAAGAAAATCAAAATTTTCAAAAATTTTCCATTTCAAGGGTAGTTTAGGGAGGAGGAATTTTCTTCTAAGTCTTCGTGTCCTATCCTTGAAATATATTTATTTTAAATATCAAATTTGGTTTTTAGCGGGCTTTTCGTTTTTGGCTATGCTGGTCCAGACGCACACAGACACACACACACACACACACACACACACACACACACACACACACACACACACACACACACACAGATACATACACACATACACACAAGCGCGCACGGAACTAATAAAAATGCCTTTTCTTGGAATCATTTCCGGTAAAATCTGGAAATCGAATTTTTGGGTGGAATACAATGCTTCCCCTACTCACGCTACGTAGTAGAGAAAGTAAAAATTAAGAGAAGTGCACGAGGCTAAGTTGCTCTTCAGCGTATGAAAAAATATGCATTTTCTCACTTAACACCACTTTATTATACTTAAGTGTTCTTTTGAGTTCCAGAACGTTGCAAGTTTGAAATATTTTCATCATTTTAGGACAACTAATAAGCTCGTACTACAAACGAAAAACTACACAATGTGTTTTTCTGTAATGTTCGTTTGCTAATACATTATTGGCTTATTCACTTTATTTTCAAAGTTAATACTTTTAAAGAAGCTAACAGAGTACTTAATAGTTTTCTCAACTCTTAATACTAGTCTTTATCAAAATATTTAAGTAACTAAGCTCCATTTTAACAGTATTTTAATAACTAAGCTGTTAATTGTAAGCCAGATTTTTTTGTATCTTTCAGTAAATATTAATTTTAAAACGCTAGAAAATGTTATAATGAAACGTTCTGTTCAACTGCCTTGTACTTGCTTAATGTCTGGTATAGAGAACAAAACACAAAGTTTTACAATTTATAAATTTCAAGTAAGGGAAGAGAATTTATTTGAAGTTTCATCTATTTGTTTTGTTTGTATTTCTATAGCATCTTACCATACACAACAAAGAGCGGTCGGGGCCACGTTACTTCACACCGTATACCACGGGTAGCGGGTACCAAAGGCACTCATGGTAAACCTTCCGCTCACCACTCACGCGAGCAAACACGTGACAACAATGAGAGCGGCTGAACCAATAGGGGTTTCTTCCAGATGATTCGAGAAGTGTCCGGCAGCCTGCTTGTTTGAAGAAGTTCGAGAAAGATCTGAATGGTGACCATGATGCTGCTGGCAGGCAGTAGGGTTTCATCGCAGATATGAAGTTAATGAAAAGCTTTTAAAGGATCGCTTCTTTTGATTTAGATATGTGTGCGTTGAGAAAGAAGCTTATTGCTTCTTTACATTTGTCTTGCAGGATACAGCAGTGCCTGCACCCTGACGTAAAGACAACGACATCGCCGGTACAAAAGCAGAGCGGAGCGCGTGAGGGTAGCCAGATTTTGAGTTGGTCAGTGCAACGCAGCAGTGAAGAAGTTTTAACGAGTGTTGGGTGATTGTATCGTCGGAGTTAGTGTATCAGAGTCAGAGAAAGTGGAGAAAGGCAGTGAAAGGACTGAGTCAAGGCTACTATAAGAAAACAGTTGTGAGATGTAATATCACGAAAGACCTATCAATGTCAGTAGAAGAAACCTGTGTTTTTGTGCAAAAGTTTAGAGGAATAGTCAAGTGAAAAAAGAGACATTGAACTGAACTTTTGCCGAATTCCCACTTTGTTACAATATCAATTAGCTCTAAATTATGAAGGTAAAGAGTATTGTGTGATGTGGCCAGGTTATTATAGTAGACCTATGCAGCAGTTTATAAATGTTCATTATTTAAGGGTACCTGTCCTTTCTTTGGGTGTTTTCATGGATTCCTTACATACAGAACCTAAAATGTAAGTAAAGTATAGATGGTAATGTGCATATTAGGTAGGAGAGACGACGCAATCATAATAATTCATTGTGTCAGGGCGGTAGCTGTCTCTTAGCAATGCATCTTATTCCATATGCAAGTCCCAAATTAATCGGTAGTGATTAGACAATTAACTTAGGCCCATTAATCTGCCATCGACATTATATAATACGAGGTTACACTACCTTGTGCCCCTCACTGGCTCTGTAGTTTGATATTCTACTGTTTCAAGTTCTATACTAATTAATATACAGCTTTATTAGTTTTAATCAAGTGCTGAGCAGAAATCACAACAATTTCGTCTTCTTAAATTTGCACCTGGCCACCCATTCAGAATAAAACTACCGTAATTCACGCAAATTTAATACATAAATATTATTACCCATGATTAAACTTCTTTCTCTCTCTTTTCAGGACGTTTTAAACATTGATAACTACTTTTTTTATTATTATTATTATTATTATTATTATTATTATTATTATTATTATAATTATTATTATTATTATTATTATTATTATTATTATTATTATTATTATTATTATTATTATTATTATTATTATTATTATTATTATTATTATTATTATTATTATTATTATTATTATTATTATTATTATTATTATTATTATTATTATTATTATTATTATTATTATTATTATTATTATTATTATTATTATTATTATTATTATTATTATTATTATTATTATTATTATTATTATTATTATTATTATTATTATTATTATTATTATTATTATTATTATTATTATTATTATTATTATTATTATTATTATTATTATTATTATTATTATTATTATCATTATCATTATCATTATTATTATTATTATTATTATTATTATTATTATTATTATTATTATTATTATTATTATTATTATTATTATTATTATTATTATTATTATTATTATTGTTGTTGTTGTTGTTATTATTATTATCATTATTATCATTATTATTATCATCATCATCATCATCATTATTATTATTATTGTTGTTGTTTGCAGTTATTATTGTATAAATTAATTATTTATATTATTAATACAGTGGAGTAGCTTTCACACAGCTTTCTCTACCTGCTTTTCTCCTAGTGGTATTTGAGGTTGTTCAACAGTGCTTTTGCAGTGTTATTCCAAAGCTTTTATTTATTTATTTTGCTTATTTTGGGCTCGTTATAGTGTCCAACTAAGTCTAAAAGCTGTAGGGATAAAGTCGTCAAACCACGGGCAACGTCGAGTGTTTCAGCTAGTATTATATAAGTAAAACGTTCTTTAAATACTCAATTTAAAATCGACCTTATTTATTTTTCAAACAGCGTTTGGGGAAGGAACAGGGAGGGACGGACTAATTTATTTCTTTTAACGAGATGTACATTTTTCATTTTGTAAACATTTCTTCTGGTTCATTGCTGTACCACTCAAGCCAAACAAATTTGTTCACAAATAAGAGGAAATATTACCATGCTGTTGATAGAACAACAAGAGTTACCTCTATTTCTGATAATTGATATAATTTAGACACTTTTGAAAATAAAACATCGCTAAAAATGTTCTGCATTTAGAGGTAGAATGGGATTGTAGAATTTGGTAAAAATATTTGTCTCTCAGAAAAAAGATGGACAAATATCAAGTCTGGTATTCATCCGACATTTCGTTTGCAGGTATGTTATGTCTCTCTATCTATCTCTCTCTTTATATGTTTCTCTCTTGCTTATGTTTTTCTGAATATACTTGCTTTTCCCTCTTTTGATTCCTGGGACCCAAAACAAATATTTCCCATGAGCTATTGATA
This sequence comes from Tenodera sinensis, assembly GCA_030765045.1. Classification (NCBI taxonomy): domain Eukaryota; kingdom Metazoa; phylum Arthropoda; class Insecta; order Mantodea; family Mantidae; genus Tenodera; species Tenodera sinensis. The sequence goes on from CM060963.1 coordinate 144,089,988, forward strand.
CCGCTGCTTTGAGTGGTGTACAGTATTTATCTGCTGTAGGCGATAAACTAAACTGGTTATACATCTCTCTGTGTAAATACTGAAAATACAACTTCATGTACTGCCTCTATACTGCCTCTCATGTTACAGAGATTATAATTTTCTATCCACTCACTCACTCACTCACTCACTCACTCACTCACTCACTCACTCACTCACTCACTCACTCACTCACTCACTCACTCACTCACTCACTCACTCACTCACTCACTCACTCAAAGTTCAGAGAATATGGTTAAATAAAACAAGCTTATTGAATTAAACTGTGCCCAATATGTGGAACTATGAGTAAAAATATATAGTAACAAATATATTCAGTGCTGCCAAGCTTTTCCTTTCGTGTTTTCCGTATTGACATAGGTATAAGCTTTTGGTATGCAGAAATCAGAATTAAAAGGAAATAACAACAAGTAATTTAGTGTTCTTACTCCTTAAATTATTCGCACACAAAAAATAAAATAAAAAATTTAATGTGTTGCACTCACATGACCTTCCCTACTCTTGCACTAACCATTCTTACAAGCTCTTCCTGTTATTAGAGATAAAATTTTGCAGACATTGTCTTAGTACGCATTTGCTTGTAGGTGCAAGGGGAATATGGGAATATGGGCTTTGAGCGATAGTCAAACTTTTAAAGTTGGTCGGTATATGAAGGCTTCACATTCCGTTCTCTTTTCACGGCCAAGAGATGAAAAAAGTGAACAACGGCCTTACATTTGAGAAAAGTTTAAGTACTGTGAAACTCACGCGAATAAAACTGAATATCTCACAAACGGTTCACTCCACAACAAAACGCATCTTGAGATAACTTGCTTGTTTTAACTAGACCTACATTTTTGTAAGGTAAGATGCTGTCTATCTCTTACGGTTTGAAAGTTATGCAAAAGTCATCAGGAGTAAACAGGACTACATGGGCTGTTGCTAGAAAATTAAAAATATGCATTTCATTTGCCATAAAAATATCTTAACCATGCAGTATTTTAATAAAAATCGTTAGAGCCACTTTTGAGTAAATCAACCTTGGTTTTAACCTACTTTTCGTTTTTGAGTTATGTTGTTCACAGGCACACACATACACATCATACACATGCACAACTTTGTCTAAAAACTTTTTTTGGGGGTTCAAGGGACCTGAAAACATGTTTTCTCGTGATCGCAATTTTGGAGCAGAGAAAGTAAAAATCTTCATAGCGCTTGGAGATATCTGTGCAGTGTTTAGATCCTTGGGGCAAGGCGCGCCTCTAAATGTGTCAGTTTCAGTACGGAACCCTCATCGATAACCGATATTGAAGCACATGTTTGGGCTCCTTTGTATTTCAAAACACCTTAAGAGGTACTTCTTTGATGGCAAATGTTGTCATTCTCAGCCAATCGCAGAAGAGCTCCCAGAATGTTACTTGATGACGTGCAGATCTCGTGTACTTTTTCTAGGAGTTATCTGTGCCAGGTTTTCAAAAGCGTCCATCTGAAAAATTTGTGCATTGATACCAAGTGTCATTTTTTTGGGAACATTCAAGCATTTTTGAAGCATCTGAGCACGCATTACTGCTGCTTTCTATAATTCAACTCTCCAAAACACCTTTTCCTTCTTCCATAATGTACGGTATGTGCCAGCATGAATACGGGACACCCACGCACACTTATTCCGTGTGACAGCATCCATGAAATTGATCGCAATTTCCGCTTCCAGAAACCATCTTTTCTCCCCTTCTTTTCTACTCTCGCTTTTTTATCCTTTCCTCTCAGCTATGCTCGGCTCTGGAAGAGTGGTTTCTTCAGGACGTACTGAAGGCGGGCACCTCCCAAATTGATGACAAGATGACATCTGACTTTTCCCCTGATTCCAATTTGTGTCTCTTATCCCCAGACCCTATTGCACGCAGAGCTTGTCTGGGGTCATTTAAAAAGTAAGATTTTATACCTCAAGTTGAATAAGGTAGACTTGGTTCACTAAATGTACGCATTGTCTAAGAAAGATGCGTTAAAGTTTCCTATCTTCGCTGTATGAGTGCAAAAGTGACACTTGCACTCATATCAGAGTACAAAAGCAAGTCTTATTACTTGCACCATGCCCAAATTCTCTTCGCATAACTTTTATTATAAACATTATTTTGCGATGTGAGGTACATTAGCAAATTAAAATCCTAATGCGTATTGTTACTGATATTGCAAACAATAAAAATTCTTGCACTTTACGATCATTATAAATTTTTCGGATATAATTGTACTGGTGGCCAATTTCATCCGGCATCGGGGTAAGTAGATGTCCCTTTGTGCTTAAAACAGTTGCAGAATTTCACGGCGCAAGAGACGGCAGTGGCGTTTTCTGCCTCTCAGCGAAGACATGAAGTGAGAGGCACTTGAACTAGCGTGTGTAGTCCGTGATAATAGACAATAACAGTATAAACAACCGAAAACGCCTCACTTTATTCACCGGATCTTTCTTTTCCAGGGAATAAACACCTGTATATGGTTAGTGTCAAAATTTATGGGTTACAGACGCAAAAGTGCATTACTGGTGCACGTAAAGTCTCATTGGCATTTGTTCGTATCTTATTGTTATCGCATTTTATTGTTATTATTGTTATTTATTGATTTTATTTCTTACTGTAGTTATTGTGTATGTTATGTTATTTTTATTACTGTATTTCATATCAGTATATTATTATTCATTATTACTACTTATATATTTTTCTTGTTATTATTATTATTATTATTATTATTATTATTATTATTATTATTATTATTATTATTATTATTATTATTATTATTATTATTATTATTATTATTATTATTATTATTATTATTATTATTATTATTTTTATTATTATTATTATTATTATTATTATTATTATTATTATTATTATTATTATTATTATTATTATTATTATTATTATTATTATTAAACAATTGGAATGGTATGGTCATACACGTAGAATGATGGAAACAAGAATACCGAGACAAGTTTTGGAATGGATTCCCCAGGGAGAGGAAAGAGGGGAAGACCACGGAAAACCTGGATAGATGATATAAGGAGTAGTATGAAGGAGCAGCATTTAGAAGAGCGGGATTGGGAATTGCTTCCGTATTAAGATACCAAAACGAATATTAACAAATTTTCAAAAGCGTTCGTTCTCAAACTTCGACGCTGTCCAGCATCCAAGCCGTACATTTCCGGACAGGGAAACCGATCAGTTTGCCATCCCACATAGTCTATATAAAGAAGGAGATAAAGGGTAAAGTTGCGAATGCTGTGAAAGTTTCCTCTTTACGCATGGGCACTGAGGCCTCACTTTATCTCTTGATGACAGTTTTATAAATATAAATGAACATCAAAACAATGAATAGACTGCATACACTGGTTGCTCTTCGAACACGGAATCTGTAAGTGCTATCTTTAAATGGTGATAAATGTTCACCTTTAAGCATTTCTACCAAACATAGCAATAAAGGCAATCAACAATAATTTTATTGAAAGTGGTCAACAAATAATGGGCCCTGTACCCAGAATGACAAGCATTCATGCACTGATAAAAATGCAGCTTTAACTCCATTCATTCCTAAAATTCCGAACATTAAACATAGAGGACTCTCCTGATAACTCGAGGAGTCTAGACTGAAAGATTACCAGTTTGCTAAATTGCCAGCTTCTCACAGACAGAATACGCAGTCACAGTAAATCAAAAGTGCACCCATTTGGAGTTCATACATCAACCAAGAATCTCAAAGACAGCAGATTTTAAGTAATCGTGTCTAACCTTCCTTACTCCATTAGCAGAAATATTAAATGCATTGCAGGAGTTACTACCCTTTCCGTAAAGTAGCAGAACTTCACGGAAAAAATAAACAACTTGCAGCACTCTGTGCAGTAGAACTTGAGTACCATGATGCAGGAAAATTAATCTTGAATTTAACACATCTGTTGCATCACGCAGAAGGTCCAGGAATATACCACAGTGCACTCGCTGTCAAAACTTCGGACACACTAAGAGCTATTGTCAACTTGAACCACGATGTGCAAGCTGTCTCGGAGACCATTATTTCTCAGAATGCCATATATACCAACAACCACTCCACCAAAGGGTGTGAACTGCAACGAGGAGCATCCAGTCAACTACAGGGGATGCCAGCACTACCTACAAATAAAATAACAAATATTTAAAAGTCCTCTGACAGGACTAGGACCCGCTGCTTCTTCTTCTGCACCTCCTCCTTCCCCTCCTCTTGCACTTAACACCTTTTCCTCACTTTCAGTAACTATCACGTCCAACAAATTCATATTAGAGGCGAAACCAACTCAACACCATATCTATACAGCTACTCGCAAGCTACAATATTTCCTAAGGTGAAAACCAAGATCTGAAATAATCTACTTCAGAATCCAAAACATCGTCCTATAATCACTGCAAGCGTTTGTCCCTCACATTATCACATTCCTGACTGGCCATGTATCAATAATTCAATATTTTCTAGCCTTTGTTCTATCACCAGCTTTACAAAATGGCAGCACCTAATACTATCTCTATTCGTCAGCTAAAAATTGTAAACTGAAATGTAAATGTACTTCGAATGAAAAGGGCTTATTTAATTTCATTTTATCAGTTCATAACGTAGATATTATTTGCATCACAGAGCCACACTTTCTGCCAAACGGGTCTTTCTCTCTTCCTAGTTACAAAAGTTATAGAAACGGCAGAATAACCCGCAAAGCTATCGTGGAGTAGCAATACTTTTATACGTACTGTAACCCATCATGCATGTGATCTGGAACTAGCAGGAGCTAAAATTAAATGTCGTGATGAGAATTACTTTTATTTTGCGGTATCCATCCTGCGCACTTAATGTCAAACTTCTTTAATTACTTTTGCAATCAACAATTACAGTATAATTAGTCCTAATGATCAGCGCCTCCTTAGCTGTTGTAATAATTATGGTCCACATATTTTAGCCCCAACTGAACCAACTTTTCAGTCATGTAGTCCAGCAGCGCTTCTTGATATTTTAATACAGGAAAGGATGCGTCTTCCAACATCATACGTCACAACAGTTACATCACTCTACTCAGATCACTGACTAGTTTTAGTTACCTTCTAATTTAAACCTAAAAGATGGTGCAAAAGTCACGTCAAATGAACAGTTTTGTTATTTGGGAAAAGTTCAGCGTGGTCTGGACTCCTGCATTAGTCTCAACAGATCAGCTAGGGACACCAGAAGAAATCGACACTAGTCTCAAGCATTTTAGAGATATCATTAGTATTAGAAAGTCAACAGCGCTCCCATAACGTCCACGTCAACAGTTCTTTGTAGCGTCCTATATTATTAAGCTCATATGAGAAGAACACAAGGTTAGAAGACAATTACAACACGACAGGCAACATGATAGTGACTAAGGCTCAATGGTCTTATATGGGTGGTTAGAACGGAACTAGAATAGCAAACCCGCAATTCTTACCAAACCTATTTATTCCTTCTTTCCGCAATCTAGTAACTACCTCTGGCAGGCTACAAAACGGATCCTTCGAGAACTGTCATTCCTGATCGTCGAGAAGCTTCTCAGGAGGCTTACACCAATATATGTTTAAGGAGAAATGCTCCTATTTCTTATGGACGAAGAAATATTTGCTCTAAATAGCCTTATCAACGATCAGACATCCAGCATGAACTTCATCAAAATAGTTGAAAATCAATTGTGACCAATAAAAGTTCCGACACGACTACGCAAGAATTATGTATATTTAATTCACAAGATTCTAAATAAAAAATCCCTCGGATATGACTAATTTCCCACATTGTGCTCAAATATCTGACCATGAAATCTCTTGTACAAATAACTGAAATTTTTAATGTCTCTTTAAGAATGAGCTACTTTGCTCGTCCATAGAAGTTTACAGAAACTATTGAACTAAGACTAAACATGTATCATCCAACTGTCGACCACTGTCCACGTTATCTAAACTATTTGAGAATGTTTTAATGAAGAGTTATATGCTCTTTTCTTTATCAAAAGCTTATCATTCCAGTCTTCCAATTTGATTTTCCTCCATAGCACTCAACTGTTCACTAGTTATCAAGAATCAGTGAAACCATCACAAAAGATTTTGAAGGAAAGCAGCACACTTCAGCTATCCTTATTGATGTCGCACAAATTTTTCACACTGTTTAAAATTCTGAGTTATCTTTAAATATATACTGAACTGGAATTTCCAACTATATTATCAAGTTTGTTCAAATATTTTCAATAGATTGCCAACTTATAGAACGCATTGGTAAGCTATTGATGTTGCTCGAAAATTTTCGATGGAGATCCCCAGGACTCACCTTGAGCACCACTTCTATGTCATATATTCAACCACGATCTCCTGAGTATTCAGAGCACCTCTATTGCTACGTACGCAGATGATACAGTCATATTTTGTTCCCACTATCACCTAAATACGCCCATCATGTTATCTTCCCGCTGAATGGTTCGCTACTTAGTGTATTATCCTAAACGTCAGCAAAAGAAAAACTAAAATCTTCTCACCAAGACTCTTTCTCCTCCATTATGTCTTCCCAATAATGAATTAGTATGGCTTTCTACAGAGACAGCAGTGGAGTATTGCAACACCACACTTATCAAACTGCATCCGCAGACATTCAAAACTTGGTCTCGAACGTTCTGTTGCGCTATTTCACTCCTAAATACGCCCACTTATTCCATATGGTACTCCTATTACGGATGGTTACCGATGCCTTCTGCCATGTAAGAAACAACCAACTTCACCATGAGTTTGGAATCATCCCTCTAGAATAATACTATACAACCCTCTGCACATCATTTTAACAAACTGCCAATTGTTCCTGGAGCTCGCATATTTCACGTTGGTATTAGGAGTCATCACAAAGCCAGACCTAATAGAAAGTTGCCATAACATTCATATAGCAGTTCAGAAGAAAGTGATTTCACATAACCTGGTCCTTACTACCACACTTTTACACCTTAGTAATTAGTTATTAATCTTTACAGGTATTCGTTTTCATTTGTGAATAATAATTGTTGCATTATTTTTCTTAGGTTTCCCGATGTAGGCCACGTCACGTAGCCTTTGGCTGCCGACGTATCGCAGGCCATCTGGCCTTCTTATTCTTCCGCTATGTGCGAAGAAAAGCAGTTGTACATCCTAGTTTTACTTCCTGTGCTCCGCCACCAATATTTCTATTGATCGTGAGAGGGTCAATGACGTCATTAGTTAACAAAAGAGGGTGCCAGATGGAACTTCGGTTCTCACCATCGTTTCTGTGCCTAAAAATGTTCTATAGTCTCATATATTTTTCGGTGAGAATGGTTGTCACAAACAGCTAAAACTTTTATTACGTTGAAGCCAGTGTGATGATGGGTGTTGATAACATGTTCTGTTAGTACGGATTTTTCAAGTTTATACACTTTAAAGCTTCCAGTATGTTCTTTTCTTCTAATGGCCACGGATCTCCCTGTTTGTCCAATGTAGAATGTATCGCAATCTCAGCTTGCATTATATACCCCGGCATTAAGGAGTGTGTCACTCCTGTCCTTTACCGTTGGCAGGAAACTCTGAATCTTCTTTACTGCACTGTGCCGGGTGGCAATATTTTGTTGCCATAGAAGCTTTACAATTTTATCAGTTACACCTTGCATACAGTGCAGCCCAAGAACAAGCAGGCATATGAGCTGCGAAACGTTGACAGCCACTACATGAGGTGGCCTAGATCGGAAAACCTAACAAAAATAATGGAAGCCTTCCTAAACAATTCTTGTATTAATTTAAACGATATATTTGTAAACGTGTTACACTATTCTGAATTATTTCTATGTATATCTAATCTGTATTTATTTTCACATAAATCTGACGAACCCTACATCTACCTCTGCAATGTCAAAAATTATAAGTTATGCATTATATAGTACCATTGGTCTGTATGACAATGCTGGTTGGTAAAAGTAATTTTAAAAACGAAAGCCGTCAATTTCCAACTTATGTTAGGATTAGATAAAATACACAAGTGCTATTTTATTTCCATTGAGGCAACGTGACCTCTTAAGGGGGAAAATACTGTGACTTCCATAACTTCTATTACTTTAAAGGCAGACCATTTATATAGAATTTTCCGTCTATTTAATCGAAGACTATTCTCACCCCTGTTTCCTACTTGGAAAGGGATATTGATGTTTTTTTCGGCACATCCATACTCAAGCAGAGGCTGCTGAGGTTGTGCAGAACTTCAGACGTGGCTTTTACTAAAAATGAGTTGAAATGGCACACGAGCATGTATGTATATCGGCGCATCAGTTTGATGAGAGTTCCATTCATAAGCATTAGCAGGCAATCTGGATACATCCATTAACAATCGAAATGGAGTTGGACCACAGCACTACAAATGGATGTGCTTCACGATTTGACCATCTGCGTTGTAATACAATACACTTATGATATTGACTGCCATGTTATTACCAGCAGTAGTATGTCAAATTGACCGTCTAAATATGGAAGGTTCTGGATACCCATCTGTGAAATTTTGAAAATCTACGGTTTTCATTGGATTGATTTGAAATTTTAACACACCAATCACTGTATGGTGAGGAGTATCTGTGCTAAAGTTCATACAGTTAGTCAGATTAGTTGCTAACATATTAATATTTTATTATATTTTTTAAAAATATTTGTATAAATGCTTCCCCATGATGCAATTTTGATTTGAAAAACTTAATAATTTTCTGTTATGTTCTGTAATAGAATGTTAGCAAATTAATGAGATAATTTCTTAATCTTGTTATCAGTTTGGATGAAAATAAATTTTAAAGTTTAAATTCATAATTTTTTTCATTTAAATTTCGAAATGTAAACTTTAATGCTTAACAGCTGTTATTCATGTTATGAAAACATTATCTCATTTCTTTTTAATGTTATTTCTAAGCAGGTACACCAAATTTCATGCATAAGCACTGAAAATTGCATCGTGTGGAGCATTTTAAAGAGCCACCAGTGCTAAAAATAAAAGCATGGAAAAACTAAGCTTGAAGTCATAGCAAGGATAATGGAACTGTATGGATTTAAATGGACATGACCACTTACAAGCAATCAGTTAGGCGGCCACGTGACGTAGTTAAAAAGGCCGTAAGGCTATAAAAAGCATAACAAAATAAAGCAGAAGATTTATACTATTTGACAAAACAAAAATTCATTTTTGGCAATTTTTGAAATTTTTAGCCTTTTTACACAGATGGGTATGCTTATGATATTGACTGCCATGTTATTATCAGCAGTAGTATGTCAAATTGACCGTCTAAATATGGAAGGTTCTAATTGTTGTTCTCAGTTGCTTACTTTTAAATATTGTAAGTAAAATAGATTAAATTTGTGTATTTTTGGTGTTTTCTATTGCTAGACTACATACTATTTGTTTACCGGAATTACAGGGAAGTAGTCTTTAAGCAAAGGGTTGAAAATACGAAGGAAATTGATGTTTGAATGCATTCAGTAACTTATGATTTTTACCGTGTCTAAAACACAAATGTCGAACGTTGTTCAAATTGTACTATTTTTCTATTAAAATATTGTAGAGAAGCTTTTCGGAGTCCTAAGACATCCCCTAAATTTACTAAAGCTTGTTGCTTAAGTGAACAAAATTCTGCTCTGCCTGGCTGAGAAGTAAGGTACTATGTGATAGAAAGTAAAGGGTAGGCTTTTTAGAGCTTATAAGATAACCTATAATTTTTTCAAGATAATTTTAATCACGATAGTAAATATTTAGAACGTTGTTACAATGAAACCACAATTATTTTGGAGATTTCTCAAATTTCTCGCATGCGCGAGGCCTGAGAGCCGCCATTGTTTAGACAGCTGGGCTAAGAGCGTGAATATATCTGAAGGTTCCCATTCACTTGGACCATGAGTGAATGAATCCTTGGATTGGTATTAGTTTAACTCTAGATAAACAAGTTATATTTCAGATATCTAATAAACATGTAACTGTATTAATTATCATTTAAATGATTTCCCTAGCTAGTACTACTCTTGGATTATCAACTAAACACTTCAAAATTCAAAACTTGGCGTCCCAAATCACCATGGCATACGTCACAGCATAATTGCCCGTTTTGAAACCAATACTTTGAAGAGGTAGATTTCTATATAAAGCATAAAAGCTGATGTGTTGCACTCACATGACTTTCTCTGCTCTTGTACCAACTGCTTTATTTTCTTCATGTTGGTTTTGAGATAAATATTTGCGGAAAATATCTATACTTGCCTGTAAATGCAAGGGGAATATGGGTATACAGTAGGCTTTAAACGATAGTCATATGTTTCAAAATGGTCGCTATATCAAGGCTTGGAGATAAAAGAACTGAATAACAGCTTTTCGTTTGTGAAAAGTTTAAGTACTGCAAAATATGCACAAATGACAAGCAATATCTCCCAAATAATTCACTCCACCAAAAATGCATTTGGACATAAATTATGTTTTTATACAGTAAGGTTTGGTCTATCTCTTACGGTTTAATAGGTATGCAAAAGTCATCAGTAGTAAACAGGACTACATAGGGTATAGCCAGAAAATTCAAATTATAAATTTCATTTGTCATAAAAATATCTTAAACATATAATATTTTAATCAAAATCCTTAGAGCCATTAAAATGTTCGATCAATTTTCCATGTAAAGGGTGCTTCAGGGTGGATAAATGTTCCTCAAAATCTTCTTGTCGTATCCATGAATGATATTAAATTAAAACAACAAGTTTGGCTTTTAACCCGACTTTTAGCTTTTTAGTTATGCTGGTCACAGACAGACACACAAACACATACAAGCCTTTTTCTACAATTGCTTTTTCTTATTCAAAACATATATTTCCAGCGAAATCTCAACATCGAAATTTTGGGTGTAAGTATCTTTCGAGAGTTGAGGATAGTTCATAATTTTCACGGTTTTTCTAGATAATGATATATACTATGACAAACGAAAACCTTATTTCCGCCTTAACACGGTTGATTTACCATTCAGACGATTGGAGTAGTGCAAACGTTACCCTTGAGACACTGTTGCACACACTCATTACAAAACACTACCGATCCGTTGAATTGAATTACAATTGAGCTTCCGAGTCACAATTCACAGCCGAAATGCACTCGGCTCTGTCCACTGAATTCTACTGCACTCAACTTTCTATTGGAATTGTCTCTATGGTAAATGTACCTACTTCTTATTTAGTTAATCCTCACATATATTTTGGTCTTAGAATAAAAAATATTGTTTTTAATAGGGGAAAATATAATAATTGTAGCTCAAGGAATGTAACATATTATCATAATTATCATCATCATCATCATCATCATCATCATCATCATTATTATTATTATTATTATTATTATTATTATTATTATCATTATTATCATTATTATAATTATTATTATTATTATTATTATTATTATTATTATTATTATTATTATTATTATTATTATTATTATTATTATTATTATTATTATTATTATTATTATTATTATTATTATTATTATTATTATTATTATTATTATTATTATTATTATTATTATTATTATTATTATCATTATTATCATTATTATCATTATCATCATTATCATCATCATCATCATCATCATCATCATCATCATCATCATCATCATCATCATCATCATCATCATCATTATCATCATTATCATCATTATCATCATTATCATCATTATCATCATTATCATCATTATCATCATTATCATCATTATTATTATTATTATTATTATTATTATTATTATTATTATTATCATTATTATCATTATTATCATTATTATCATTATTATCATTATTATTATCATTATTATTATTATTATTATTATTATTATTATTATTATTATTATTATTATTATTATTATTATTATTATTATTATTATTATTATTATTATTATTATTATTATTATTATTATTATTATTATTATTATTATTATTATTATTATTATTATTATTATTATTATTATTATTATTATTATTATTATTATTATTATTATTATTATTATTATTATTATTATTATTATTATTATTATTATTATTATTATTATTATTATTATTATTATTATTATTATTATTATTATTATTATTATTATTATTATTATTATTATTATTATTATTATTATTATTATTATTATTATTATTATTATTATTATTATTATTATTATTATTATTATTATTATTATTATTATTATTATTATTATTATTATTAGTGTTCTGTATTACTCTGTAAGATTTTAGCGGAGGTACAAATTTGCCGTTACAATTTCCTGTAAGCCACAGTGCTGAAATGCACCTGGATAAATCAGACCTATTGAGCCGTTCAGCTTAAGCTGTAGGTATTTGCTCCAAGCAATATTCTAGTGATAGTATCAGAAAGCTGTCAGCAACAACATATAATACTTCAGGGGAACTTCCACCTTACTGCAATCTGTTCGTCGTTTAAACGCATCTTTTCTAGCGTTTCTACACACGTGTTCTTCAATGATTCACGTAGGTATACTACTAACATTATGAGGAGAGAAAATGCTTTCAAGCCCTCAAAGAAAATGAAAATTATATTTAAAGCCGATCGTTTTGTTTTGGTGAAATAAATAGCAATGATTTCCTGAAATTTTGTATTATTGTTAATGATTTACATGTTTTACAATAATTTAGTTCAGTTATTATGGAAAAGATGAAGTTATCTATTAACTGAAACTCTTGTTATAATTTAACAATTGTAAGGAAGTGTCAAATTTGTTAACATTGTATGTTAAATCGTATGGCAAATGACAATTCTCCAATGAGACAGTTATCGTTGTCCAGTTATTAAAAAAGAAAGTAAACAACGAGAGAAAGACAGAAAGAGAGAGAAAGAAAGAAAGAAACAAAGAAGGAAGGAAGGAGGGAAAGAAAGAAAGAAACAAACAAACAAACCAAGAAATAAAGAAACAAAGAAAGAAACAAAGAGAGAAAGAAAGAAAGAAAGAAAGAAAGAAAGAAAGAAAGAAAGAAAGAGAGAAGGAAAGAAAGAAAGAAAGAAAGAAAGAAGGAAGGGAGGAAGGGAGGAAGGAAGGAAGGAAGGAAGGAAAGAAGGGAGGGAGGGAGGGAGGGAGGGAGGGAGGGAGGGAGGGAGGGAGGGAGGGAGGGAGGGAGGGAGGGAGGGAGGGAGGGAGGGAGGGAGGGAGGGAGGGAGGGAGGGAGGGAGGGAGGGAGGGAGGGAGGGAGGGAGGGAGGGAGGGAGGGAGGGAGGGAGGGAGGGAGGGAGGGAGGGAGGGAGGGAGGAAGGAAGGAAGGAAGGAAGGAAGGAAGGAAGGAAGGAAGGAAGGAAGGAAGGAAGGAAGGAAGGAAGGAAGGAAGGAAGGAAGGAAGGAAGGAAGGAAGGAAGGAAGGAAGGAAGGAAGGAAGGAAGGAAGGAAGGAAGGAAGGAAGGAAGGAAGGAAGGAAGGAAGGAAGGAAGGAAGGAAGGAAGGAAGGAAGGAAGGAAGGAAGGAAGGAAGGAAGGAAGGAAGGAAGGAAGGAAGGAAGGAAGGAAGGAAGGAAGGAAGGAAGGAAGGAAGGAAGGAAGGAAGGAAGGAAGGAAGGAAGGAAGGAAGGAAGGAAGGAAGGAAGGAAGGAAGGAAGGAAGGAAGGAAGGAAGGAAGGAAGGAAGGAAGGAAGGAAGGAAGGAAGGAAGGAAGGAAGGAAGGAAGGAAGGAAGGAAGGAAGGAAGGAAGGAAGGATGAAGGAAGGAAGGAAGGAAGGAAGGAAGGAAGGAAGGAAAGAAGGAAAGAAAGAAAGAAAGAAAGAAAGAAAGAAAGAAAGAAATAAATAAATAAATAAATAAATAAATAATAGCATAATATAATAGTAATAAAACAGTAAGAAATTGCGAGCAACGCGTGTTTGAATTGTAGAATTTAAAGCACATTTTATTTATGCAATCTTAGTATTAAAGCGGCTTATTATGACGGCATAAATCCTGCGAAATTATCCTCTTTTTGGCACCAGTGCCAGAAAATGAACGACGAAACTACCATGGCAACAAGTCAACGATCACCTCATTACCGCCGTAATATAATTTTCTCCAACGTGTGCCTGTAAGAAAACCTGAAGTCGTCACTCTCGCAAACTAACACATTTTTCGCTTCTCCATTTATAAAAACTTTCATATCCTTTTTGGTTAACATTTCTTATTTATTTTTATGAAATTATTAAACTCTCAGCACTCTTGGCTTCGTTCAAAATGTCAAGCACCATACAATCGATATTTTCAGTAGTTCTTTCATTACCTTCAATTCTCCTATATGAAACAAACGAAACATTTGCTTAGCAGCCATATCACGTCACAAATCTGTTATCTCTGATACATTAAAATTTTACATTTAGCAAACTTATTAGTTATGTTTACGTGTTTTAATGCTAGAATTTCATAAAACGTTGTATGTAGCACTTGTGCAGTATTTTCGTTGTGACACTCGTAAGAATTAGCGAGTTTGTTTTCACTCACGCGCTAAACATATAGTTGCCTAACAGTAAGTGAGGTTATACACTAGTTACATAAATAACTGTTTAATGTTTTATTCCATTGTTAAACTTACCAAAATAAGGCATACTTTAGGCTCAAAAAGGCTCATTCTCCATATCCAGGATGTAACAGATAAACTTTATACACTTGATAATCATATTTGGGCAATTTTGCCTACCCTAATCAGGATATTCAATGGGTATGACTTTTGTCAGCCTTAACTTTTGTAGGTGCATTGAAAGAGAATGTATTCTGTAGCTTTGAGACAAGCTCTGTGATCACGTTAGCAAAGAAAGCTTGGAGTCACAAGAGAGTAAAAAGTTAGTGGCTTATCTCCAGCTAGCAAGTCGCTTACCCTCCCCTGAATGGCTCAACATCATAGACCAAAGCACCAGTTCCGATACAAAGACTCCAGAATGAACTCTCCCTAGGGACATGATAACCTGTAACTTACAACCTTGGGCTATTCAATTTTCCCTTCTCTACAATAACCTCAAATTGGTACATGTTTCATACTAAAAAGCAATGGAGTGTTTCGAAAACAGCTGAAGAAGGAAAAGCGAAAGCAAAAGCATATTATTGATTTACACTTTCACGTTTGAATATAATTATTTTATTTTGAGTTTTTATCCAAACCTTTTGTTTTCTTGTCCTTCAAGGAGACTCAGCTGTTACTCCAGCGAGCTTATTTAAATTAAGAATGTATTAAGAATGTGAAGTTTTGTGCTTTTACTGAAGACAGGCAGTATTGCTTTGTAGCTATGATTAACCATTATAAATAATTTTACTAAAATAAAGTTACACAATATAGATCTTCAACCCATGGAACCTTTATATGTATGAACATTTGTGAGAGAAACATGATAATTTTACTCTTCTATCACCTTATTGACTTCTGAAATGTTATCACAAATGCAGTTTTCTTCTCGTCGTTAACACAGTCTACAGTCATTCGGGTTATCGCAACTCATAATATTTACTTCTCGTAACCTTGCTCAGTCCTTTGAGACGGGAACTTCTACGTATATATTTGTAATTTTAGATTAAGAATGTACATAAATATAAGATTTTAGATATAAGTATAACTTGGTATTGTGCAAAAGAAATTGCCTTTTGAAAGTAGGTTGACCTGAACAAGTTTCTAAAGGCCTCTAGAACTAAAGAAATCAAATCTATGTCCTTAATTAGTCACATTAGAGTTCATTAAACAGTTAAATAATGTATCGAATGGACAGTATGGGAAATCGAGGTGCAAAGTGCAACGGTCTGACAGTTGGGTCTGGATGGCGATGTGCCCAGGAGTGTAAACCTCGTAGCGCTAAATAAGTATAGCTTCGCGCCAAAAAGGAACGTCGAGGTGAAAAGTGTAACGGTCTGACAGTTTGAGTCTGGGTGGCGATGTGACTAGAAGTGTGTAAACCTGGTATCGCTAAATGAGTATAGCTCTCGCGCCAAAAAGAAACGTCGAGGTATGAAGTGCAACGGTGATTAGTGAACGTAAAGCAGTTAGCAACCTAAGAGAGAAGCACCAGAAACTTGCTCAGGTCGGAAATTCGAGGCAAATGAAGTGTTGAAGAATAAACTTAGTAAAAGCCTGTGTTGTGTTGTCATCTAACCTCGCGCCCGAGAAACATCCTCTCATGCCTACCTAAATCCGGCACCCAACGTCCAGAAACCGCTACAAACGGCGCTCCAAGTCACGATCCCGTTACAAATGGCATCCCAACGCGGTGGCTCGACAAAGAATGACAACTAGAGGATCACCGAGGGAAGCAGTTGACTCGGCGAGAATAAATCGACGCGTAGGAAGAAGGTGAACTTCAACCCAGGGACAGCAGTAGAAGCCGTGGACGCGAAAAGGAGCCGACGACCAAGTAACATCACGAGCGACAGGAAACAGCCTCAA
Source organism: Tenodera sinensis (assembly GCA_030765045.1). Lineage (NCBI taxonomy): Eukaryota > Metazoa > Arthropoda > Insecta > Mantodea > Mantidae > Tenodera > Tenodera sinensis. The sequence continues at coordinate 144,106,452 of CM060963.1, forward strand.
GACCTCGGAGGAAAGGCGCACGAGGTGCTGTTTCAATAAGCGAGACAATCAACATCAGAGGACGACCACATCAACCCAGCAACGCAAGTCACCGAAAGGTTAGAGTTAAACAAAACAATTCTAGGTAAAGACAATATATATCACAGTTAAAATAGTAGATGCATGGAAACAAATGTGTGGAAGAATGAGAGGACATTATATACTGTATGATTGAATGGGGAAGATTAGAATAAGGTAATTTTACATAGATGCTCCTTCGTAGCGGAAAGCTAAGTAGAAATACCAAAATGGAGTCGTTAGAACAGAGTAAAGAAAACAGTGCTGAGAGCAGCGATGCAGTAGGGAATACTTCGGGAGATTGCTTTAAGATACTCTTGAAAAAAATAAACGAAATGAGTACTAGAATAGAGAATATGGGTGAGAAATTGGAAAGTAAAATTAGTGGTCAGGGTAAGGAACTAAACGAAATGAGTAGTAGAATAGAGAATATGGGTGGTCAGGTTAACGAAATGGGTGAGAAATTGGAAAGTAAAATTAGTGGTCAGGGTAAAGAACTAAACGAAATGAGTAGTAGATTAGAGAATATGGGTGGTCAAGTTAAAGAACTCTTAGACGAAGGATTTAGGACCCAAGAATCAAAGCTCAAAGAACATTTAGATCAAAAGCACCAGGAATTTGAGGAGAGAATGAGGGAGCAATTAAATACACAGCAGGGGAGCATTTCCGAAATCCAGGAAGGGTTAAATTCCTTTAGAATTAACGTAGACGAAAATTTAGAACGTATGAAAGAGATGTGTGAAAGAAAAAATGTAGAAACTAGGAAAATGCTGACAGATGAGCTAACAGCTATTAAGAACGCAGTGCATGGGGAGGTAAATGAAACTTTGCAGGTAGTGCACGCTGAATTAGAAGCTGAGGGACAAGAAATTAATAAACTTAAGGAAAACACGGAGAGACAGCTATTAGCTCATCTAGAGGTAGATAACCGTTCAAAAAAGAACGAGAGTAGAATAGTGGAAATCCAGGGATCTGTAGAGAGAATAGAGATACAATTAAGAAGTATTAATAATGGTAATGCGACAAGCGCAGTTGACAGTAATGGAAATAACTCAATTGTAAATAGCGCACAGCATGAGGCTGTAGCTATAGAAAATGTGACACCTAGCTCCTTCCACGTGAACCCGTCTAATACAGGAAATAGTCTTAGTCAATATGGCCAATTACTGAATGAAGTGTCTGTTCCCATTTTTGAAGAGTCTGAGGACATAAATCCTAAGCAATTCCTTATCGACTTAGACCGCTATTTCGAGATAAAGGATATACCGGAACAGCTCAAAATGTTTGTTGTGCGTAAGGCTCTGAAAAATAGATCTCTGACGTGGTTAAGGCTTGTTTTGGGGGAAAATTGTTTTTACGAGCATTCCAAGCAAATGTTTATCAATATGTACTGGGATGCGACTACACAAAGTAAGATAAAATTAATGCTTAGGAAATTGGCCGCGGAACGAGTGAAAAAGAAAGACGAAAAAGGCAAAAGGAATCATAAGATCAGAAAGAAAACGAAAGGGGAAATCCATATTGATACACGAAACCAACAGTCATTTGTGAAACGCGTAGTAAAGATCTTTACAATAGATAAGGGGCAGGCGGATAGCCACGGTCCTCATTGTGACCACACCAAGGCGAAAAGGGACGACAGACGACCGAACCAGCTGTATTTACGGCCAATGGACCGAGTTACGGGATTGAAAACAGTAGAGAGTAACAAGGAAAGATTTATTTACCTACTTTACTAAATAGCTTGAAAAAAAAATTGACTTAAGTACCCGGCGTGAAAAGAGACTGAGAAAAAAAAAAATGAATAAATAAAGTTGACCGTGGAATAGATGAAACAAAAGGGGATTCGAACCGATAGAATAGTGGAGATCCAATTCATTAACAGAGTGGGCGCGAACATATAAAAGAACAATTGATGTAGAAGCGGCGAAAAGTAAACTGAGATGCGCGAACTTATGAACGAATAATTTATGTAGAAGCTGCCGAAAAGTATTTTGAGATGCGCGAACTTATAAAAGAACAATTGAAGTAGAAGCTGCCGAAAAGTATGTTGAGATAAAAATGATAAAGTTGACCGTGAAAATAAATAACTAAATAAAAACAAAAGTAGACCAATGCAAAGCCATGCACAAGGCGAGAAAGGTAGAAAAATGCTAAAACCGGATTAGAGTCCTAATTGCTGGAACGTTATAACTCGTTGTAGTACTTATTAAATGAAAAATGGAAGGAAATCACAGATTGATTACGGCTATGACAGAAATTACATAAATGATATTAAAAGTGTAAACTGTATCATACAGTAATTGTAAATTTGATCTAATTACTTATCAAAGGGAGACCGAAGATGCGGGAAACACTAACAAGCAACAATTGAAATGAAAATGATGGTTTAAAATACGCGCGAAGCGGTAAATAAGTTTAAAAAGACAGATGAAGGAACAATGGTAAACTTGGAAGGATATAGGTGAAAATAGGTAGATATAAGTGTACAATTAGTAGCTCGTAAGTGTGATTAGATTAGCAGTGCAGAATGTCATTATATGAAACACTGGTTTAAGAATTTAAAAAAAAAAAAAAAAAAAAAAGAAAATGTAAAATTAGTAGCTTGTAAATGTGAGTAGATTAGAAGTACACAATGTCATTATGTGAAACTCTGGTTATGAACTAAGGGACCCTGGAAGACATTGAACCCTTGTGTTTACATGGGCCAGGTAGACAAGGAGAACCTGTGTCAGTGACCTATATGTGTGATATTGTAAAGGAAGAAGGTGAAAGTCCAAGACAGGTAGATAATTGAAAGCAAAGGTATACTACGAGGAAGTGGACATTTTCATGTGTAGGTTAAGCTGAAGTCAGGACTTCGGAGGAAAACAGAATTTGGTAACCAAAAAAAAAAGGAGAAATCTCTCAAAGATCTTCCTGTTTTTCTTGTTACAAAATCCGGCGCATTTGAGACGGGAACTTCTACGTATATATTTGTAATTTTAGATTAAGAATGTACATAAATATAAGATTTTAGATATAAGTATAACTTGGTATTGTGCAAAGAAATTGCCTTTTGAAAGTAGGTTGACCTGAACAAGTTTCTAAAGGCCTCTAGAACTAAAGAAATCAAATCTATGTCCTTAATTAGTCACATTAGAGTTCATTAAACAGTTAAATAATGTATCGAATGGACAGTATGGGAAATCGAGGTGCAAAGTGCAACGGTCTGACAGTTGGGTCTGGATGGCGATGTGCCCAGGAGTGTAAACCTCGTAGCGCTAAATAAGTATAGCTTCGCGCCAAAAAGGAACGTCGAGGTGAAAAGTGTAACGGTCTGACAGTTTGAGTCTGGGTGGCGATGTGACTAGAAGTGTGTAAACCTGGTATCGCTAAATGAGTATAGCTCTCGCGCCAAAAAGAAACGTCGAGGTATGAAGTGCAACGGTGATTAGTGAACGTAAAGCAGTTAGCAACCTAAGAGAGAAGCACCAGAAACTTGCTCAGGTCGGAAATTCGAGGCAAATGAAGTGTTGAAGAATAAACTTAGTAAAAGCCTGTGTTGTGTTGTCATCTAACCTCGCGCCCGAGAAACATCCTCTCATGCCTACCTAAATCCGGCACCCAACGTCCAGAAACCGCTACAAACGGCGCTCCAAGTCACGATCCCGTTACACCTTTTAGTTTCCTTCCCTTCCTCTGTCCCTCATACACTAATTACGACGATGTGGTCACTCGCGACAATTATTGAATCTTCCTGGGACTTACCAGCACGCACAGCTGTCTTGCACTCAGTGACTCACTGAGCGAGTGGTGTCTGTAACTGTAACTCTAAAATATCACTCATTGTACCCTCCGTATAGGCTGGGGATGACGTCACACGGTCCTTTCGTTAGCTACACACACAAACACCAGAAGTCTCTAGAACGTTCCTGAAATACCATTTGCTTCTGTCACCTCGATTGTTGACAGTCAGGTACACACAGCAGTCGCGCGAAGTAGCCCCACCTTGAACGTCTTTGTCCGCTCGCCGGCTCGGTGGTGTCAAGAAGATTGGCCCCGTCCACCCTATTGTGGGCCGCGCCCGACGTCACAATATGTATTAATGAATTAGCTCTCAAAGCCAAAATTGCACCTGTTTCAGCACTTTCTCTCTTGCTAGGTAAAAAAATTGAGATATTGTGGGAAGTATACGTTTTGAGGTATCCTAAATAAGAAGAGGCGTAAATAAGAAGTGTGTTTTTCTGTATGTATGCGTGGGAGAGAGACAGGCATGGAGAGAGGTAGCAATTATTAAAAATAAAGAAAAAGAAACATGTTACCTGTCATAGTGAATAAGACACCGTTTAAGGACATAAGGCAAAGCTTAACTACAGAGACATGTCTTTTAAACTCAGGCTAAGATGTATGCAAAGATTTTAACAAATACAATTAAAAATATAAATGAAGCCATTCTCTTGCAAAATTAGCATGGTTTCAGAAAGGGTAGATCCTCTTTAGATTGCATTTTTACACTGGTGCAACTGCTTGAAAAACGGAGAGAGTATAATCCTCCACTTTATGTACCGTTCACATTTGAGAAGTAAATAGAAATAAAATGTGGGGAAATACTGGATAGAGGTTTTCCTAACTAAGCAATATGTGCAATAGAAAGTCTATATTTAGAACAAAGAATTAATAGTGGAAGTAAACTCTCAGAAGAAGGCATTGAAATAAACCAAGGTGTCCACTTTCACGCGCATTATTTAATATTTACTTATACGATGACATTCGTAATTGACAAACTATTTAACTAACAATTTTAAAATGAATAATATAAATATGAGCACTTTATTTTTTGCAGGCGATCAAGCCATTACAGCATCCGCTGAAGAGAATTTGAAAATAGCTATTTATAAAGTAAATACACTGGTTATTGAGCACAATTTGAACATATCAGCTGAAAAAATTAAAATAATAACATTTTATGGAAAAGACCCTGTTGGAGCTAGAATTATGATAGATAATGTATACATCTGTAGAACAAGTTATGTATTTTTAAAGCATTTAGGAGTTTTCATTGGCAAGAACAGACCAAAAGGCATGAATAGAAAACTAAACTTGTTTCTAGAGATATGTGGAACAATTAGAAGAATTTTATTTTAAAAAGTTCGCAAGGAAACCTTACTGCAATTTTATAAAATTTTAGCAGTTTCAGCCCTATCATACGGTTCTGAGTGTTGGACCCCAAATAACGATATTCTAATACAGACAGAAGTTGGGAAAATGAAATTTTTGAGGTTTGTGGCGGGTAATACTTTAATGGACAAACAGAAGAAGGTGGATATTCGAGAACAGTTGGAAATATCCAAACTAACAGACAAAATAGCAGAGTACAGGGAAGATGTTACAAACATGTCTGTAGAATGGAACATGACAGGATTCCCCAAAGAGTTCACTCATGGTCTAAACCTTGTTTGTGTGATGAAGTTTAACAAATTAGATGACCATTTACCTCAGAAATATGTTTGAAATTTTGCAACATTATTTAAAAAGCTTTCCTTTTGATGATCTCGATATTAGTATAAACATTTCTTTTAAATTTCGTTCCACTTCTCTTCAAATCTGTTTTGAAAACAAAACACCCAGGAAAGATTCCATTCAAAATTTTATAATTGTTGGGTATATTCCGTATAGAGCATGTATTATTAGTTTTTAATCGTAGTATATATTTCCTTGAATATTCAGGATTCTTAAGGTATCGCGCATTAACAATTAAAGCGACGAGGGACTAAAACAGCTGCTTACCTAATTCTGTATCAGCCAGTAAACTTACTAACCCTTATACTACACATGAGAAGTAACTGCAGCTATTATGTAGGTTTCAGACGAATTACATTGCTCTCTTACTAAAGGATGGGGAAGACTATCGCTACTGAAGGTTTGTATTTAAGAGAGGTAAATTTCAGTACAGAAGACCTCGAGTGACTCATTTATCTTCAAGTGATATGGCCGATTCTTTGGGCGACCGCTCTGACCAAGTGATTTTATGTTTCCACTTATGCAGTCGGAAATTCTCTCAATATTTATATTTGCCTTGGAAAAGTCTCACAGAGGCTTCGAAATATGAGACTCACGCAGAAACTTTCTCACAGCGCATTCCTTAGCCAAAATGACATGCTTGTCGATGGGCTCTTAAACTCCACCCACTCACTGACTCACTCACTCACTTACACAATCACTCACTCACACACTCACTAACCACTCACTCACCACGCATTCACACACTCACTCATCCACTCACTCATCCACTCACTCACTTACACAATCACTCACTCACACACTCACTAACCACTCACTCACCACTCATTCACACACTCACTCACTCACTTACACAATCACTCAATCACACACTTACTAACCACTCACTCACCCACTCACTCACATTCACACACTCACTCACTCACTTACACAATCACTCAATCACACACTCACTAACCACTCACTCACCTACTCACTCACATTCACACACTCACCCACTCACTCACATTCACAAACTCACTCACTCACTTACACAATCACTCACTCACACACTCACTAACCACTCACCCACTCACTCACATTCACACACTCACTCACTCACTTACACAATCACTCACTCACACACACACACTAACCACTCACTCACCACTCATTCACACACTCACTCACTCATTCACTCACATACACGCACTCACTGACCACCCACTCACGCACTCACTCACAACTCACACACTTACTTAGAACTCACTCATCCACTCACTCACGCACTCAGTCACTAACTCTCCTCACTCACGTACTCACTCTCACTCACGTACGCACTCACTCACTTACCTCACTCACCTCACTCACCTCACCCACTCACCTTACTCACCTCACTCACTCGCACTCATTCACCACTTAGTCACACAATCACCTCACTCACACTCACTTTCACTCACGCACGCACGCTCTCTTACCACTCACCCACACATTCACTTACACACACTCACTAACCACTCACTCACCATTCATTCACACATTTACTCACCCACTTACTCACCCACTCACACTCACTCACCACTCATTCACCACCCACCCACTCACCACCCACTCACTCGGGCACTCACCACTCACACATTCACACAATCAATCACTCACTCACACACTTATTTCTTTCACCAAATGCTGCACTATGCCCTCTGCTTAATATGATTCTTAGATACTAAAGCGATGGGTTCGTAACATCAAATATGTATTCAATGTTTGGCCTAATTATCAGGAAGAACGTTCAAACACTATAGTAAGGATTTCCGAGGCTGGATAGCCGACCTCCAGGTTCCCTTGAGCCAAACTACTGGCGCAGCGATGTCCAACGTTTGTGAAGGAGGGAAGGTTGGATTTACCTCCTCCCACTATACGCGGACATTGCTGTTCTTTAACACTCCAACGTGCATTGTGTTGTAGTGGCATTGCGTTTGATTTACTAAAGCACTTTCAATTCTTATGCGAAAATTTTAATAGCTTAATATAAAGCATTGGTCTTGTAAACCAAAAACAAGTTCAGCTTTTAAAACTTCAAAGGGAGGAAAATCTTACATCTGTTCATTACTGACTTGTTTAAGAAGTCTATTAATATGTTTCGTGACAAAGTCGAAGTGCACAACCTCAGAAGATAAACCAGTGATCGTCCTATTGCGATACACATGTTTAGTATAGTTCAATTTGGAGAAACTCTGCTCTCAAATTTATGTAGAGATATATTCACTCTGGTGTACACTATTCTTGCAAATGCTTATTTCTCTATCTCCTTCATTTTAATCAAACTACAGGACTACATAGGCTATGGCGAGAAAATTCAAAACATACATTTCATTTGTCATACAAATATCTTAAACATGACACTTCAATAAAAATCGTTAGAGTCATTTTCAAGAAAATCAAAATGTTTGAAAAATTTTCCTTTTAAAGGGTAGATTAGGGTGGGGCTATGTTGTTCAAAATCTTCTTGTCACATTCTTGAAAAAAAATTAAACTGAAATACCAACTTTGGTTTTTAACCAACTTTTCTTTTTTGAGTTATGCTGTCCACTAACAGACACACACAGAGACCGAGACAAACACACACACACACACACACACACACACACACACACACACACACACACACACACACACACACACACACACACACAGACAATGCTTCTACTTATCAGTAGAGAACGTAAGAATCATCCAGCATGAAGAGGTCTTCTGAGAACATCGCAGAAAATTGAAGCTAAGACCCAGAAACTGTCATGGAATCGCCTTTTTGTGCCCGTCACTCGATAGTGACTGCGAGTCTAAATTCCAGAGGCGTTATTCACCCTCCAGCTGAAAGAGGAGGTGGGGGTAGCAGCTAATTACGTAGGCGTCTCCAAAGAGGCAAGGTTGGACATCACCGTTCTGGACACCTTTGGAGAAGTTACTTGTGGGCGAATCTTTATCCATGCTGCATTTTTATTGACACTACAATGAAATGGAAATTTATGGTTGAACTTGCATGTTAATCGGCATTCGCTAATAAGCTGCATGAAATTATTCGTAACTTCAGTTCTACATGTAAGCAATAAGGGATCAATTTTCAAGAACAAACACATTTCTGCGGCGTGTTCTATCTTGTGGCGTATAAAGGCATCAACCTGCAATACACTAATAGATATACAGGATGAAAGGGAAGTCATTACATTAAGGGATCAATTTTCAAGAACAAACACATTTCTGCGGCGTGTTCTATCTTGTGGCGTATAAAGGCATCAACCTGCAATACACTAATAGATATACAGGATGAAAGGGAAGTCATTACATTAATTTAAGCCAGTGAAAGATCTCGCTCTTTTGAATACATTTTGTATCTTACGTTTTTATTTCTAACCACTCCCTACGAAGATATTTTAGTCGAAAACAAGCTGGCGACTCTGCAGATTGTGTGGGTGTTACTGTGACTAGGTCAGTGCATAAAGAAACACCGCAGTGTGGCGTCTCGTGAGCGTAAATAAATACCATGCCGTGTCCTTCCATGTTTACTGTACGAGTGAAGACCAATTGGAATAGTTAGAAGGAATGTAATAAGTTCCCTTCCACCCGGTACATTTCCAACAAAGCTAGACGTTGTATTTCTGTTTGTTTAATTCTGCTATAATTCCCTGGAATTGCAACAATATTTATTTTATCCAAGAGCTTTTTTCGGCATTTCCTATTCTTAAAAGTTGCCAACTTCATCCACATTACTTTTATATGGGAAGCCGGTGCATCAGAATACAAATAGCAACAGGTTATCAAGTGTAAGGGACCGTTAAGTATGGATGACGTAAGAGCTTCTCACAGTGCGCACCATTCCCAAAAACAAAAGGGATTAGGAAACAGAATGACGGGAAGTGCTTTGCCAGATGTTACCAAACCAAACCCTGAATTATTAATAATAAGAAATCGAGCATCTAAACTTATTTTTACTTTCTATACTACGCAATGGTAAATAGAAGTGTTGTATTCCACTCAACATTTCGATGTCGATATTTTACCGGAAAAATGTTTCGGAGCCCCCTGAATCCAAAATAGGAAAAGGTCCCTATGAGAGAGAGAGAGAGAGAGAGAGAGAGAGAGAGAGAGGGAGAGAGAGAGAGACTGTGTGTGTGTGTGTGTGTAGGTCTGTAAACAACATAACTCAACAACGGTTAAAAACCAAAGTTGATATTTATGTTTAGGGATACGACACGAAGATTTTGCAGAAAATTCCTCCGGCCAAAACTGCACTTTACATGGAAAACTTTTCAAAATTTGGATATTCTCAAAATAGCTCTAACGCTTTTGATTAAAATGACATAAGTTTAAGATATTTTATGGCAAATGAAATGTATATTTTGAATTTTATTGCTATAGCTTATGTAGATGTGTTTACTCGTGATGACTTTTGCTTAACTGGTTTATCCAAGTGCACTTTTTGTGGATTAAACCATTTCGAAGATATTCCTTGTTATTTGTGTCAGTTTTACAATGCACTTTTCTGAAATGGAAGGCCGTTATTCACGTTTTATCCCTTGGTGGTGCAAAGAGAATGGAATTTCAAAGCCCTCATATAGCGACCAACTTTAAAAGATTTGACTATTCCTCAAGGCACCATATCCTTTATCGGCATACTCACGTGGCAGCTATAAAAAATTAGCAATAAACTAATTTCTGCAAATGCTTATCTCGACTAACATGAAGACAGAGGAGTAAGAATTTCTAAGAATAGTTAGTGCAACAATAGAGAAAGTTATGTGACTGCAACATCAGATTTTTTCTCCATATGTTGTCCTTGAATTAGCACCTCGCTATTACCAGAGTAAACCTATTAAACTATGCAGTTTTATTTTATTAAGTATTTTAGAATTAGATGGCAAATCGATTTGAGATATAAGGTTTTCTTAATCCAACAAAAGAAAGTGGATTCATAATAGGTCTTGCAAGTGCTTAAGAGAAGTATTATTATCGTATCGCTTGGACTTATTGCATTTCAAACGCTTCCTTGTGGATCTTTGTACACTGTTGTATCTTGAAAAGGAAACAGGTGTGAGTGTAATATCATGAAGGACTGAAGACATTGTTAACGTTAGTATAAGAGAGTTGGGTATTTGTGCAAATATTTCTGGAAGAAAATATATTGAGTAAAAAGCTGAACTGGAGTTTTGTCCTTTTGTGACATTAAAAGTTCGGCAAAACTGTAATCATATTTGACTGCTTTTAAAGGTGTTTAAATATAGACAGGAAGTAATACTTTTAACATTAGGCTTTTATAGGAGGCACAAAGCATAGGTTGTATGTACTATGACACTCATATCTATTTTACTTAGTGGATTATTTGAACATGTATTGTAATCAAATTGTTGTCCAAATTTTGTATTACTTGGCATACTAGTATCCAGTATTGTACACTAGTTTGATACGTTCCATAATTAGAACACATTTAGTGAAGTATTGTTTTATTCTTTTTGACGCTCAAATGAAAAACAGTGATTCAGAAAAGTGAATAATTAATATTCAATACTAAAATATGTTTGTTAGTGTCTGGTGTACCAGATAAAGCCGCGCCCCTGCTCTTGCGCTCCATGTTCAAATTATGATGCTTATATCCACAGATTACTGTATGATATTACCTCACCGCTGGTTTTAGCAAATACATGCCACAATTTTCATTTTAGTTTAATTACAGTAGTCTGAAAATTTTTAACTTTTTATGTTTTCAAGAATACAAAAATACAGCGTTTGGTCAATCTTGCATAAAGCAGATAACATTTATGCAATTTTCACATTAAATGCAAAACGCATAGTGATTATTATCTATATCATTAACATTATATTAATTATACTGGCATTATAAATGAGGGTGAAACTAGCGAAGTGATGATGGTGGCTGTAATTTGTTAGAAATCTGTTCAGATTTAAGAGGACATGTAAATTCTTCCTTAAATGTCCTATAAGTCAAAATTAGAAGAACATATGTTATGAATCGAAGTATAGCGTAATACATTGAAGCAACGCCTTTATATGCAAAAGTGAGACATGGAGCAGCAATGCTACGATGTTAAACTAACCAAAAAGCATTTTGTGAGTTTAATGAAGTCCGTATTCGTCGAAAATGCTTCAATCAGCAATCTGCTGAAAGTAGCAACGATTTTAAAGATTATAAGAATAATTTCAACAGAAGTATAGCTATTAGCTATGTAATTATATAAAACAATGGCATATAACAACATTATACGGCAAAATTGTGATATTGTGTGTTAATAGCATAGAGCATGAGATTAGGAAGAAATAAACCTCGTTACGAGTGTTTCAGGAGATGAAAATCCTGTTTATTAAGTTCACACCCATCCATTACTGCGACCCTTTTGAGATCAAATAGGAAGAGTCATACAGTTAGACGACTGTAGCTATGTCGAGGCTTTCAGACCGCTTCAATTGCGCCACTACAAACCTCCCTCCCTGCAAGCTCAACCTGGTTTTATGTTTGAAGAATTTTATATCACTATAGGTTTTAAAAACACACTCAAATACACATATGTTTTTTAATGCGGAAGAGAATATTGTCCATACTGCGACTTCATTGATAAACATAAACCGTAACCGCTTATAAATTTCTATAGGAGCGATTGTAAAGCCACCATTATTCTGGCTAACTGCTGAATATAGCCGTTTTATTTCATTGCATAATTAACTTGTTTTTGTTGCCTGCAGGCCCAGTGCCTGAAAAATGAATACGATAGTGCGGTCGGTCATGGCAGATGTATTGATTCCAGTACATGAGGCGAGGACTTCTCCCACTAAATTAATTTGGGAGTTTAATAAACCAAGCTCAAGGGACATCTCTTTGATTGCGTATGTGTGTGTGTGTGTGTGTGTGTGTGTGTGTGTGTGTGTGTGTGTGTGTGTGTGTGTGTGTGTGTGTGTGGATGAAAACATCTCTTACCTGAAGCTATACATAAATGAGACCAGGTGTATTCATTGAGCCCTTAGGTTTAAAAATCGGCATGGACTGAGGCATTTATGATATATTATGTAAGCAGATCCAAACTACCTTTGAAATTACCATCTGTCACCAATGTCCTTTATAGAATCATAATTAAAATGTGTTGTTTTTGCGATTCTTTCACTGCATCTCCTAAAGCAATTAAACTATGCTAAGCTAGATACATACATACACTTGTGCTGAACTTTATTCTTTCCCAAAACCGATAATCTGGAAAGTCCTTTCTTGACGTTATTGCACGCTTTTCCGGATTTCTTTCTCTTTCGCATCCTTACTAAGAATACCTGTAGTATTCCTAGGTGAAATGACTAAGTGTATAACTCAATAATTATAACCCAAGTAATTAAAGTGGAGCATTATTATAATATGCTGTAAGACCCAAAGTCCTTCCTGTAAATGGCGGACTTTACTATATGCTGATACCTAAGATTGATAACCATAACACAAAGTCCTTTATCGCTTATGTAACAAAACGAGGTTTTAGGTTAATGGCGATATAAACAATGTTAATAACAGAAAACAAGGGCTATTCCAAAATGAAAATAAAACAAAAACATAACAAAACAAAACTTTTACGGACAGCGTCCCTGTCAACAAGAATATATAGGTAATCACAGCTTTACTATACAAAATAGGTAAATGTTGGAACGCACGCCAATTGCGATTGACAGACAGAGTGCATCGACGTGCCCTATTCTGCCGTATTCTCGCAAAGACACCAGCCATTTCTCTGGTTCACAAGTTTGTCGGTCTAATTTTGAACAGTAAAGCTGTGATTAACTGTAAACAATGAGATGTTTGTGTTTTATTTATGTGTTCTGTTATGTTTGCTTCTTGGATTAAGTTTGTGTGCTATGCTAAGATAAGTGCAATACTAACTTGGATTGTTGATTTTGCCGTAAATACTTAAACTGAGTGGGAGGCAGTGGGTAGTGACATTAACTCGTCTAGCACTTAAACGAAGCACTGCAGCAAAAAACTTCCTTTAACAAAAACTGTTTAAAATAATGTCATGTATCGGATCCTAAAGTTTGTCGGTCTAATTTTGGGACATCCTATATATGCAGGATGTATATGTATTTATGTGCAAATTGTGCAACTAAGTTTTCATGTCAACATACAAAACCCCATGTTCCAGGTTGGGTTTCTATCAGCCTTATATTTTGTTGTCCTTCATTATAAAAATAAATATTCAAAGCGAAGAATCGCGCCTAATTCCTATCGATTTTTCGACGCTATGCCTATTATAAAAGCTTTAATGATGAAAATCGCTGCTGAAGTTACCGCGAACTTCAACCATGAAGTCATATCATTGCAGTCTTTATTATTATTATTCCTCCATTCACACATGGAACAAACTTTGAAGAGTCAGTATACAGCTTATGCCAAATGCGCATCTATCATACATGTTTATATTGCCTAAGCGCATTTAATGGAAACGCTATAGTTGTGAGGCGCTTATATCCAGGCTTATTGAGAAGAACAAACTGACCACCCAGTTGAACAGATAGGGGGAGATAAGACGCACGGTGCTCGTAACCAGTAAAATACCACAAGAACTATCAAAAGACCGATAACCCCATTTTTCTGGAAGCTTATTCCTTCCCGTCCCTTGCAAACATTATACTTTGATTTTTAACAGAAGATTGTTGTTGTTGTTGTAGTGTTTAACGCCCGCTTTTACTACTACGGCACCGCAGGCGGTGACACTGATGATACATGGAAGGAAGATGGAGGACCGGTGGAATGAGATGGCGGGGGAAACCGGAGCACCCGGAGAAAACCCGCCCTGACGCCTTAACAGAAGATACATGACATGTCAGGCAAGGGGGTAAAGGGTAAGAGGGGAAGGTGTTAAAGTGTTACGACGTTATAAAGAACAAAATAAATGAATAAAACATCGAGATGACCTATGCAAACACGCTGTTAAACATTACGAGTACTACAGAAATAAAAGTGAGCACAGAAAATATTGTGAATCTAATACATGACATTTATACTTCAATCATAAAACGTTGTATGAAATGTATGTTGAAGGGGGAGTAGAGAAGGAAATATGAATATCTTACGTAAAAGAAAAGCGATTACAGAAAACCATGTGAATGTAATACGCCACAGAGCAAAGGGATAGCATAAAAACCTTCCACAATAAACATACATTTACGTGTCGAATTTCGCAGTGAACGGTCAAGCGGTTTTGGAGATTAGTGGTTATGTATGTATATATAAACATGAATTTTTATACACACCTACACAGACACACACACACACACACACACACACACACACACACACACACACACACACACACACACACACACACACACACATGGGGGCTTTAGTTGGGTCGGTACTCACCGGTACCCAGCACAGAAATGTAGGTAGTAAGTACCGGAAGTTCTGAAACATACAATACGCATTGCTCTTACAAGAACATCGCTGTTTACTTGTTTGGGTAAAATTGTAATGAATTACTGATCAGAAAATAACCTTATAATGCCTAATGAAGGGGGAAGAATATTGAGAGATTTGTTTTGCCGCACGCTGTATACAAAAGGATCGAAGGAAAAGTAATAAGATAATTTTACCCACCTGAATTAAGAATTATTGTCGACCACCTGAGCAAATCCAGTTAAATGTAACATTTTATACCGAGGAATATTTGAAATAATGTTTCATATACTTGTCATTTCTCAGCAATAGTAGGCACAGTTGTAGGGGTGCAACCTGGGATTGCTGTAACCACAGACAAATTTTGATGTGAATTACTCTAAGTCATATATTACTTTGAGATATTGTAGAAAACTTATGATCTATACCATCAATCTCCAAAGAACCAAAGAATACCTGTCGAAACGTTTCAGGTCAAATCACTGCTATAACTGGATCTGCTCTTTTTGAATTTGATCCAATCTTCTGTCATAAAAGAAAAGTGACTCCAGATAACATCCCTTCGAGTCAGCCTAGAAATATGTATAGTTGAGTAGCGCTAGTTTTAATTCCCCAACCAAAACCCTATGCATAAAAATTGCATGTTGCAGAGCGAGTAGAGAACCACATGTGAATGTGTTACATAAAAGTGATAGAGAAAGAAAAGTGTCTAGCTAAGCTCCCAGTTAACTTTAGATATTAGACTTGTGGCTGGTTGTGTGCTCCTTAAGGAGAGAAGAACTCCAATTCATGTTCATTTCGAACCTGAAGAAGAGCGAGTCTTAAAACAGAGAGAGGTGGAATGCATGTCCTGACCTCGAGAAGCCAATATTTAACTTCTTCAATATTCTGCTCTCGCTTCTTATATACCAGCGTTGGCCTGCTTGCCCTATAGTGCCCTTTATTTCTATTTTCTCTCCTTTTCTTTCCTCCTTTCAGCACTTATAGCCAACTCCTTAGGTCCAAGAAAATAATGTTAAAAGTACCATCAATGGTCTCTTATTTTTCGAAAAATAGCAGAAATAATTATTGTATGAATTATTGTGAGACATCTGAGGGAGATGACTCCACGGTAACGTATGAAGCTCGCATTCAGCAGGTTCGGGGTACGATTTCCGTCGACACTCACTCTGAACTTGGGTTTCTCGCATGTTTCCCTATGGGGAGACAAATGCTGGGGCGGGGTGCTATTATCCTTGATGTTGCTATACAGTTAATGGTTGCTAACACTTCATGTGGTGTCTTCAAATCGACGAACCTGATATAAATAAAAATTACGTCGGTACAACAAATATAGACATCTGATGGTGGAATAAAGTATTTTCTCTATCATACAGGAATAATACACTTATGTTCCCAAAAATTGGCTCACTACATTAGATATAATAGTCTTATTCCCCCGTAACCCCGTAAGTTTTCTGTCATCAGGTAAGCAACCTTCCACTCCAGCGATCTTTCTCGACGGTTCTGGAAACCCTTTGGTTGCCGCTTCATTGTTGTCAGTCAAGCATTCGCACGCGTGAGTGGCATGGGGAAGCTTGACATCTTGCACTTTTGTTTGTCCCATGGGCTTGTAATGCTGAAAATGTTAAAAGCGAGTATCAAGAAAGATCTGGCTACGTCATCGCCGGCGTGTTTGTCGAGAATGGTGTGTATGACCTCATCACCACTATATAAGGAGGTGAGGAAACAGCAGAGAGAGATAGGGTTGTAGCTAAAGAGTGAGTCGATCACTGCGTCAGGGAATGAGAGACAGCTGTGCAAACGTCTTCGCGTCCTGAAGAAGTCTTAACGAGCGTCGAGTGATTGTACCGTCGGAATTAATATATGAGAGACAGAGAAAGTGAAGAAAGACTGTGAAAGGACTGAGTCAAGGCTAAGAGAAGAAAAAAGATGGGAATTGTAATATCACGAAAGTCTGTACGTCGTGTTAACGTTAGCAGATGAGAACTGTGTTTACATGTAAACGTATACAAGAAAAATAAGGTGATAGAAAGGTAGCTGGACTGGGTTCTGTCACTTTTTCACCTAATTTAGCGTAGTTAAAAATAGCCTCCATATAACAAGATCATACCTTACGTAAAATAAATAATATGCCTTCCTCTTGACTGAAAAAATTAGGGACATAAAAGCAATCACTTAAAGATGTCATAATCAACGTGACATCAAAGAGTGGTTAGCGTACAGTTTCAATCAAACAATTTTGCTACGACGGGTACACAAAGAAAGACTACACCAATGCAACATATTTCGGCCTTCTATTCACATGTTGAAAGTGGTGTACAGTCACATTTTCATGAAAGCTTTTATCAGTGACACGGAGTCGAAGGTGTACCGTTATTTCCGGCTACACTCTCTTAAAAAGGCAAAATTTATAAACGACTAATTAACAAGATATTTACGGTTAATTAGTCCTGAAAATTGAACATTATTTACAGTTTTGGTCGATCTATTTAAAATTAATATCATTTAGAGGCCCTCAAGAAAATGTGTATATGTTTTAACTTCATGAATATCAGCACATTTACGCAGGGAATTTTGAAAGATGCAACCGAAAATTACCAGAAAACACATCCTTGAATCCTTTATCATATTCGAAGTGTAGGGTCATAAAAGTCAAGTACTCCTATTGTACTTTAAGGGAGACCAAGCATTGAGGCGCTATTTCCAACGATTATTTTGGCGACCGTAAAGGTTTAACCCTAGCTTTACCAAGCCTTATTCCATAACTCCCCTCCCTACGTACTTTGTAACCACCATTAGTAACAAACGTTGAAGTCTAATGTAGGAGAGCCAAAGGAATACTCACGCCGTATATTATTTTCCGTGGCGACTTCTATAGTAGTGTATGCACTTACAATATAGGGCAAACCACTAGAAAAGGAAGTATACAGGAATATCCTTTTAAGAGTACAAAGAAACCTGTCATAAGAATTACGATGGCATATAGATACAACTGCATCAACGAAAGCATTATTATTACTGGCAAGGATGACACCGATGACCATAATGACTGAACAAAGAAATAAGGTCGAGTCCAATGTGGATAGAGCAGATACTGAATATGAATTGGTTGACACATGGCAGAATGTATGGGATGATGATTATAATGATGATATGGGATAGGAAATTTGACTAAAGAACTGATTCCAGATATAAAATCATGGTTGAAACTAAACACGAGGAAATGAACTTTTACTTGTCCCAGATATTTACAGCCCATGTATGCTTTAAAGCATATTTGTATCGCTTCAATATTAAATATACAGAAAAGTAAACCCCAGCGCAGCAGTTCATGAAGGGCCAAGGCTTGCCGTTCAGCCGCTGCGTCCCCCCTCTCTGCCCTCTAGAGGTGTCATTTGGTGGGGTGCAGTACTGGAGAGTGGTACGTCTCGAGCCCTTCCAGTCAGTTAGGTCGCCTTCTTGACCTGGATTAAAGATGCAGGCAAATGTTTATACTGTGGACAGTGAGATACTTAATGCAGAGCATAGATTTTTCACATGTAAGGTGGCACAGACAAAGAAATAAGTTAGGGAATTTAGTAGGGGAAGTAACACCAGTAAACCTTGTATAAAAATGTTAGTTTCTAATAAACACTATAAGACTGCAAGTTAATTGGCAGGAGGCTGTGGGATTTTTTTTTGGTAGTGTTAACTCCCACTTTTACTACTACGGCACCGCAGGCGGTGACACTGGTGATACATGGAATGAAGATGGAGCACCGGTGCAATGAAATAGCGGGGAAAGCTCGCCCCTTCACCGCCTTGTCCTCCCATAATATGAGGTCGCCTGAGCACCAACTCAGGCCGCTTTGGTGCCGTGGGATTGGAAACGCGTTTATTAATGTGATTCCAGCATGATGGATATCCCGCACACTATGCACATGCTTCCAGAGACCTGGATACGAAGTTTCCAAATAGAGGAAACTATATGTATTAAACTATAACAGAGTCTTTTGAGATGGCCAGCTTGGTCCCTCGACTTGACGCCGTTAGACTTCTTTCTCTGGGGCGCAGTGAAAGATAGTGTATCATGAACCCTCAGCAACAGTAGAGGATATGCAACATCGTATTACTGCGACGTTGAAGTAATACACTTTCATCGGACAAGACGCCACTAGTCATTTGTGGGTATATTTGGCACAGTAGATATAAGCACAAACAGTGACGCTTCTGCGAGCTATAGGCCACTAGTAAATGTGTTTAAGAAAGTGAAACCAGGTGTGTTATCAGTAATTTGTAGCTCTAGTTTTCATTTCTATAGGGTAAACATATATATTCCATTTAAAACAACGTAACTGTGTTTTGGGAGTGTTATTTGTTTTCTTTTAGAGACTGTGCGTACCTTCCCATTGTGTGAGCCCCTGAAATAGGTACATTACTGGACAATTGGATATTTCGTAGTCTGTTTAATTTGCGAGATATTTAAGGTCGCAGAGTTACATGTATAAGAAGACTAATCAACTATAGTTGAAGCCTGCTGGTGACCTTGATTTGCTGAGAGCATCTTTTTATGTTGAGTGGCAAACATCAGCTGGGCGTTTTGCAACTGCAGCGTGACCTTAAATATGTCTTCTTTCATTATTTTTTCCACGTTTCATACAAGGGGTACCTAAACCTGATAACTGCAAGTAGTGTGTAATAAAAAAGGCTTTAAGCCTCTATACGTTTATCTTTATAAAAAGGGTATTAATACATGAAGTTGTGTCATTCGGGCAATGAAGCACATTTTGCCGAATTTTAGCTGGAAGGCTAAACACATTTAAGAGGTAATTTCCTGAAAATTGTTTTCTTTTACAGTAACTGACACATGCAGAAATTATTAATTGATTTAAAAAATGTGAGGTCGATTGTCTCATTATTCGTCCGATTTGAAAGGGAGTTATTATTTGCTTTACAAAATGTGCTCTCGCATTTGCAGTCAGAAAGCTGCCAGAGGCATGTGCAGGTATGACCGGGATTCCAGTTGAAATAACTGAAGAGCTGTTCTTAACTGAGAGGTTATGATCGTGTAGTGGAGCCTGACATATGTGTACTTCCATCTCTCATCATGTGGAACACCGCAAGCAGGAAGAAGCCCTAGGCAGCTTTCTCTGACTACCATATTTCATTTCCTGGGGCAAATGCTAACGAATGGCTGACAGCTGCACACATAAAAATGAGGGTTACCATAAATTTTTCCTCGCACATTCATGTGTTAGCAGATTCTGAACTGCAATCCTTACTCAGTCTCTCAACTTTGATTTCATTTTAA
>CM060963.1:144131718-144286718 GCA_030765045.1 Tenodera sinensis
TCTCAGATGAAAAATTGACTAATGACCTTTCATTTGAAAAAAGCATAAGTATTGCACATTCGCCTCATCCATCTTCCCTGTTTCTTTTCGTGTGTGTTTGATATTTCGCGGATAGTAATGCACTGCAAGTACTGGGCATATGTCACACTTCCTATAGCAGTAAAGCATCGTATTAAACCTTTTTATGAATCCTGCTAGGTAGGTTGTTTCATATTACCGAAGTTTATGCATGTAAATTCTAGTTAGCTTGCCAGAACTCATTCTGAGCTGATATTGTTGGCATGAAACTCAATTAAGGCACCCGTTAATATGTAGGGAGAAAATGCGCTCTAGTAGTGTTCCTGCCTCCCATGTTAAAATGTCATCCTAAGCTTGCTTTATACCTTAGTTGCTAATAAATATCTTTGTATAGTCCTCGATAAACTATATATTCCTTTCATATCCGATTTGTGTGTTCTACAATTGCTCTAGAAGATCAATGTGTTTTTCTTTAGTAATTCCGCTAGTAGAAAATAAATAACAAACTTTATGAGATGGGTTACGCGTCTATGTCCAGGCAGTAGCGTGAATAGGTCTGACATTGGGAAGAGTTAAAGAGAGGGAAATAAGGGGAAGTTAAGAAAGTCTCGTTAATTAATCATGATACCCTTGTATTTTACTAAATTCGCTTTCTGTACATGTCGCATTGCTCACTTGGTCCGGAATTGCAGTTTATTCCACTCAGCTGAGTCTGTGTACAAAGGGTTTCAACCTGAAGCGATGTAAGAATCAGTAATACATGATTAAACACTTACTGTCTATTTATTACACTTAGGTTTATTAAGAAATACGTTTCGAGTTTAGCATACACACTTGGAGTTTAATGTACATAAGGAAGAGAACATAAGGAAGAAAACCTGCACTGTCTTTTCAACAGCTATGCACCTGTGAAACTATTATGACTTTATAAGACCATAATATAGCGTGCATAAGCTGAGTAATTGGAAGTATAATTACATATTAGTTGAACTACAGACAGAAAAAGCTAGGAGATTCCGAAACAATAAAAAGAGGGTTATTGCTTTATCACTCTAATACGATAAGAAAAAAATTATTTCTTTACATTTACAGGTCCTTTCAAAAGTCACTTTAAACATTAAACCGCTATAAGTATAATAATATTTGAAATCACAAAGAAAAAAATCACAGTGTTCGGCAAACAATGTTCAAGTTATACCATTCAGTCTATGACTATACCATTTTGTAGATAAACTCTTGGAATATTGGCAATTTATTGTGATATGGCATCTTTCAGTTGCTGTGGAGCTGTTGGATGTGGCAGGAGAGCTCGTTTTTTAAGGTAACACCACAACCAAAGGTCGATTCCAGAGGCCAGATTGTTGGGCAGGCCAAGTGATGACATGATCCTCAAAGATCTGGGTAATTAATTGTTTTGCAGGGATGTGAATTTGAGGTGGAGCGCCACCTTGCATGAATATTATGTTCTCCATATCACGATCTCTCAATTCTAGGGGTTATGTAGTCCTGTAACATTCTATAGTAGCGTTCCCCGTTTGTTGTAACAGTCTGGCTTATTCCATTATTGTTTTCTTTCTAGAAATGTAGGCCAATGATGCATTGTGAAGTGAAGCCACACCACATCATGAAGACCTTGTTGAATGAAGGTCTGCTATTGGACAGAATCATTAAATATCGCACGTGTCATACTGATCGGTTCATCAGTATACACTTCCAACAATGTGGCCTCTGCAATCTCCAGATTTCAATCCAGCTGACTTTTGATTCTGGCGATACATTAAAGAACAGGTTTTCCTGACGCGTCAAGAACCCCATTGCAACTGAAAGGCGATGTCTCGCAGGAAATATTCCATATTCCAAGACACTATCTACAAAATGCTGTCCATGGTGTCCCAGGCAGAATGCATTCATTGAACAAGAAAACGGCGACCATGTTCCCAATGGTTTGCACACTCCATTGTTTGTCCATAACTGTGATGTTTTTGTTCTAATTGTGCCTCAAGTATTGGAATACCGGCCTTGGCGCACAACAACGGGTTGCTTCACGCCACATGTCAGGCCGGCAAGCAAACGAAGGCACAAGGCCAAGGCAAAGCCAAGGCCAATCACGCGAGCGAACACGTGATTAACAACCGAAGCGACAACACAAAAGGGGTTTTCTGCGGTGCCTTCGAGAATGATCTGGTTACGTAACCTCCGGGGTGTTTGATGGAGTTCTCGAAAGGTTGTGTGGCGTCATCTTCAGTATATAAGGAAACAGCTGTGAGTGGGTTTATGGTTACATGTGTGGGTCGGTCAGTGTGTAAGTGATTACGAGACAGCTGTGTGTGCGTACCGTCGTGAAAGATATGTTGGTCGTCGTGAACACGATTCAAAAGGGCATAGAGTGAGTGCATCGTCGTAGTTAGCGCATGAGTGACAGATAAAGTGTATAAAGACACTGAAAGGATGAGGCAAGGTTATGAAAAGTAAAAGCTGTGAACAGCGATAGCAGGAGAGGCTGTAGGGTGTGTTAACGACTAGAAGTAAAATGTGTACTTGTGATAACATTTTAGAAAACAATCAAGTGATAGAAAAGTAAACGAATGGATATTGTTTTGTTACACTGGTGTCAGAAGTAGGAGTCGTCGAATTTGCATTCTGCCACAATATTGTGACTTTTTTGTTGGTGTAAAGTAAAGAAGACAGATGTAGTCGAGATAAAGAAACACTTTTATAAGTCTTTTCCGATTCTCCAACAGCACGGCTCCGAATTCGTAACACAAAGAACTGTCCCTTCTCCGTCGGCACGACTACTCCACGCTTCACATACGTCTGACTGCCTTCTGTCGCACTTTATCGCTATTTATATCTCCCAGGCACTATTCTGGAAAGTTCAGTTATTGCGGTGAAATACAAAGTAGAAGATTCTCGAAGTCTCTATCCTTTTCTCTCTTTCGGCAAGCGCCCCAACAATGCGGCCATTCTCTGTCTCTTTCCTTCGGCTCCTTTGCGGTAGTGCCGAAAATAATGCGATGGGTGACACTGCTGTTGTCGGCAATTAGATGCGGCGGGCGCGGTGACACTGCTCCCTCCTCAGAGCTGGTCGTCCCGACCAGCACTGTCACTGCGGCATCTCCCTTGCACCCCGGTGGACTAACCCATCGAACCTCTTCTCCAGGAGGCACGATCCTAGGTATCGCTGTTGGATAGTGTCCCTTGGTCTGGGTAGGACGATGTATGCCATCCTGCTTCGAAATTCTGCAACAGTACCGCCGGTCTTGACGGTCCCTCGTCCAGTTGCCCTTCTTCCTCGTGTGTTGACGGGCCATTCTGCGCACTTGGAAACGGCTCACTGGGTACCATGTCCGCCGACCTCTCTGGCGCACCTTCGCAGCCACCTTGCTTCCGATGGGTCCGGCAACAAACCCCGCCACATCCGCGCGAGTCGCGTCCACCGCTGCACTCGTGTCCACTCTTGCTCGGCACGGCCTCTCCTGTATCCTGCCGTCCAAGATGATGTCCACCATTCTTCCGTTCACGGCACTATGCGTCAGGTGATTGGATGGCTCCGACGGTCCCCCCATGTCACACGCCAAGTCGGTTATCGCGTGTTGCTCGTTTGCTTGTGCGCTTCCCTGCTGATCGTCCTCCACGTCATATTCTGGTTGGTTACGTACTCGACACACTCCTCCAGGGGATCCTCGACGACGTCCCTGAACTGCCCCTTTGTCTTCCCCGAGTCGTACACTTTCGTTATCTGAAACGGGCGCAACTGTCGCCTCGGCCACTAGGTCCTCCCTCCCCGGGTCCGCGCTATTCCGTCTGCCCCTGGCATCCAGTACTTTGACGCTCTCGTCAACTCTTACTACCAGGGCGCCAAGACGTTCCCCGTCGTCCTCCACGACATCCACATGCTGGCAGAGGTCTTCCAACTTTTCGCCGAGTTCTTCCACGTCTTCCGTCACGACAGTCAGTTCGCCGAGTTGTTCCACGACTTCCGTCACGCCAATCAGTTCGCCGAGTTGTTCCACGTCTTCCGTCACGCCAATGAGTTCGCCGAGATGTTCCACGTCTTCCGTCACGCCAATCAGTTCGCCGAGTTGTTCCACGTCCTCCGTCACGCCAATCAGTTCGCCGAGTTGTTCCACGTCTTCCCTCACATCATCTGAAACGGGCGCAACTGTCGCCTCGGCCACTAGGTGCTCCCTCCCCGGCTCCGCGCTATTCCGTCTGCCCCTGGCATCCAGTACCTTGACGCTCTCGTCAACTCTTACTACCAGGGCGCCAAGACGTTTCCCGTCGTCCTCCACGACGTCCACGTGCTGGCAGAGGTCTTCCACCTTTTCGCCGAGTTCTTCCACGTCTTCCGTCACGCCAATCAGTTCGCCGTCAATTTTCGCCGATAGCTCCATCTTCATCTCTTTCAGCTCGGCAGCGAGGTTGTCTTTTTTCGTTTCCATTTTGGCAGCGAGGTTGTCGTTTGCCGTCTTCATCTCTTTCAGCTCGGCAACGAGGTTGTCGTTTCTCGTTTCCATTTTGGCAGCGAGGTTGTCGTTTGACGTTTCCATTTTGGCAGCGAGGTTGCCGTCTTCATCTCTTTCAGCTTGGCAGCGAGGTTGTCGTTTGCCGCCTTCATTTTGGCAGCGAGGTTGTCGTTTGCCGTCTTCATTTCGGCGAGTAATTCTTTCATCATTGCCATCATCCTGGTTTCCGAATCTCCCTCCATCTTGGTTCTAACGTTGCAACTTCTAACGACGATGTAACGAAACTAGAAGCAATTCGACGAATCCCACTCCTGACACCAGTGTGACTTTTTTTGTTGGTGTAAAGTAAAGAAGACAGATGTAGTCGAGATAAAGAAACACTTTTATTTCCGTAAACAGTAACTTGTACACTCGTTGCAACAGCAAGAAAGTCTTTTCCGACTCTCCAACAGCACGGCTCCGAATTCGTAACACAAAGAACTGTCCCTTCTCCGTCGGCACGACTACTCCACGCTTCACATACGTCTGACTGCCTTCTGTCGCACTTTACCGCTATTTATATCTCCCAGGCACTATTCTGGAAAGTTCAGTTATTGCGGTGAAATACAAAGTAGAAGATTCTCGAAGTCTCTATCCTTTTCTCTTTTTCGGCAAGCGCCCCAACAATGCGGCCATTCTCTGTCTCTTTCCTTCGGCTCCTTTGCGGTAGTGCCGACAATAATGCGATGGGTGACACTGCTGTTGTCGGCAATTAGATGCGGCGGGCGCGGTGACAATATTTATAATAATTTGATATTTGAACTTACTGTTGAAAGTCCCCATATATACCTTATGTCAACATCTCTTGGAACTTACCAGATTTTGCGGAGTGACTTAAATATTGTGATTTAAGATCCATCAATACTATACAAACTTTCGAAATGTGGCCCCTGTCAGCTGTCACTCTGAAATATTCGAAGAATACAGTAAAATATACAGATACACTTTCCAGGCCCTTTATCAAGAGGCGCTGAACTACTATCCCGGGATTCATATAAAAATTAAGTAAAGGACCTCAATCGGGTGAGGCAGGCACTTTGAGTGTTTTTTGAATGAAAATCTTAAATTAACCAGAAAATAAAAAGGGAAGTGCACTGATTTATGAAGTTGAAAGGAAATTCTTCATGAAACTTAAAAAGCAATTAGATTTGTAGAGGAAAAGAATATATTAGTTTCAGTATAACACAATTCCTATTGAAAAAAAAATATATATATTGTGACCCTATATTGAGTATGATTAGTTTTGCATTTAAACTTTTCTTACAATGAAGAATTTTCCTCATTTCTTCTCTAGAGACATTACGTGATTTATTCGGTTAATTTACAAATTACATTAAAGAAACTGCAGTCTTATTTTCATAACAGTTCAACCGAGCACAATTACACCCCAAGTGGACTTAAGTAGTATGCAATTTTTAAAATTTATTTTAAACGACTGAAAGGGAAAAAGGTTTGTGAAATGGTACTGTCCTAATTAAATACTTATCTTAAAGCGGGAAATAAAAACTTTCTACAGAAGAAAGGGTTAGATTCAGTTGTTAAATATCCTACGATTAAGAGAGAGAGAGAGAGAGAGAGAGAGAGAGAGAGAGACAGACAGACAGAAACTATGGAAAAGAAAATTCAAAAATCTTTCAACTCTGCCTAACAGAACATCACTTAAGCGTATCAAAGGACTACAAAAACCTGTGTTTAACAGTAAAACAAAGAGAAAAGGCAGATGCGTTATTAAAATGACAAGGGAGTTTTTTAAACACCTTAACAAAAACGTTACCAAAGGAACTTGACATACTAAAATCTCGTCCTAAGGAATAAATTCGAAAGCATAACAACTGTAATCCTTACAAGGTCCTCTGTTGGCAATCCTCAAAGTGCACGATTAAGCAAGAAGGGGCTTATAACCTTTTTGTAGTCCACCATTTTATTTTAGTTTTCTCTATGAAAGCTTTAACTGACGTACTAGAATCTGTGGGTGTTAATAAAACTTGGAAAACATTCTGCATTGAATTCTGCATAAAAATACAAACGTATGGTTTGTATAAGTAGGTATACTGTATACATATTATGACGCAGTGGCAACACAAAGGCTTGGGGCCGGGCTACCTCATAGCACTGGCGCACCACCAAGTACAGCCAAGTCAGACTGCTTCGTGCGACTGCTTGACTGTTGTGAAAGGTGCAAGTTATGTCATCTTCGCTATCTAAGGAGGCAAGGTGAGGAGTTGGTTAGTAGAGAATTACATTCATGGGTCGTCAGAATTAGATTCAGTGTGTATGTGTGTGTGTGTGTGTGCGTGTGTGTGTGTGTGTGTGTGTGTGTGTGTGTGTGTGTGTGTGTGTCAGCAGTGTGTGTACGTCGCGTCCAAAGGAAGATAGCGAAGCAGCTAATGAGTGTTGAGTGACTGTATCGCGCAAGTCAGCTCTTTGAGAGACAGATAAAGTGAAGAAAGACAGAAAGGAGTGAGTTAAGCTTATGAGAAGAAAGCGGACGTGATTAGTAATGGCATGAAAGATTGTACACTGTGTTAACGTCAGTAAAGGAACGCTGTGTATATATGGAAAAGCTTTCGAGAAGAACTGTCAAAAAAGTAACTGGGCAGGACCCCTGTAATTTTGTCACACTGTTGTCAGAACTGGGATTTGTCGAATTGTCAAACTGCTAACGCATAAATCAATGGCTTTTAAAAACTCTTACAATTAGGTAAGAGCTATTTATTGTCTTAAACAAGAATTCATCAAAATAAGGGACATAGGCACTTTGCGCGGAAATTTATTAACATCGTGGTAGGACTTCCCTTTCTTCTTTCACACAGAGTCATGTTTTTGCACGCTCCCGTTACGTCTGGAACGTAGTTTTTTAAATACAAAAACTTTCTGCGAGCAAATCGGATGCGACTTACTTTCCATAAATTTTGGAAATCCATTATTTCACATTGCAATAACCGCTCACGATGATGTCTCTAGCTAAGATTCTAGACATTTTAACCTTAATAAACATGAAGTTAATTGCGCACTTCAAAAGGGTGAACATTCATTATTTGCTGCCTAGTAATGGCCCTAAACCCTGGTATTCCTACCTTTGAAACAGGGTCTACTCTGTGCGGTCTTGCAGTCTACTTGTTTACAAGAACACTGCAAGGTCGTCGGCATTTCTACTTCCCGTTGTAGGTGCACGGTTAACTTGATGGATTTCTTACTAAAACCCCGCTCCCTGGTCATAAATAATATGGGACTTTAAATTCAATTTATATAGTATACATGTATGCTGTTATTTTAGTCAATATTATTTAAAGAATGCTATGCCAATGGATCCGTGTTATTAACATTTTGGTGGCCAGTAGTTGCTAATGCAGGTTTCTAAAATAGAGGCCATCAAAATTTGAGGTTAGAGTCATTCTGAAGCATTACTGCAAGCAAGATTATAGGGCTGCTGTCGTGGTTCCACGAACAAGTGAAGTCCAAGATGAAGATGAAATCAGTGAGCAGTAGCACTAGGATGGTTCCAAAGTTTCAATAATGAATACGAAAACATTAAATATTTAGAACATTGCGGAAGGTCCAAGATATGAGATACACGCAGAGCCATAGACAAGCACATTAGAGGATGTCACAAGAATTTGGTGCTTCAAAAGATACCACACATTGCCATATTAAGCCACTTAAAATCGTTCAGAAGCTGTAAGTTTTTACAACATGAATTTCCACCCGATCAAGCTCCACTAGAGTGATATCTGTCAATGCCTTTTGTTTCGCATCCAAAATACATTATTAACAATTCTGGTGCATTGCAACATTTCTTGTCGTGTGACTTGAAATCGTACTTTCGGTTTATGTTCTCAAGAAGAGTTTTTGTTGCACGTATTACACTGGTGAAAGAAAGACTGACAAATTATAGTTACAAGAAGCGTTGTAAAACATGTAGCGGTGAGCTGAGGGAGATACTACCAGGGAAATATAAATGAAAGTGTAATTAAAGAAACAAACGCATGTTAGCGATTTACCGCTTTTTTCGCACAACTAATTAATCTTAATTGTTCACAGAATAACCCTGGTAGGCAGGAAAGGGAGGGTTGAAGGAAGGATAAATTGGATTCTTTCAGGACACAATGAAAAGTTAAAAAGAAAAGGAAGAGGTGATTGCGTTTCTTTCATGCACAAACAGCAATGTATCCTGTTTTTTGCTGCTAGTTATTGTGGCCTTTCTTTCCTGCCAGTCCCTTTCTCATCCTGAGAGACAAACATCCATCTATCTATTATCTTAAGAGCATTTCTTGTCCCTCGGGGTTAGCTACATGTAATCTGTCTTCGCTGTAGGTATTCATTTCCTTAGGTCGTCTTGGCTTTTTGAGTGGCTCTGCACCACTCGAACTGAGGAATTAGCCGCTTACATTGTAAGTGAGAATTCCTTTATGTAACAAAGTGCGGCCTGCCTCCTCATGTGTTTGCGTGATGAAGCATAGGATGATCGATTATAGCTCAGCTTCTTGCAAGCACTTCCTCATTCACTTCACGTTACAATGCAAAAAGCATTGTATCACAGATACGAATTTAGAATGCTCAAACATGTGGAAGAATTTTAAAATTAAAAAAGACAACTCTCAAACAGTGGATATTTTATTTAATTCCTTAAATTCAAACAAACAAACTGCACATTATATTGATTTTCTCAAAAATGACAAACATTTTGGACTAAAATGTGGTATATCTGGGTTATTGCCATACCAGAATCAGACTTGTCTTAAGTTCTCTTCATTCTTAGTGGCATTCTTATAATTTTGAAACCTTAATACAGGGTCAGGACCTAACTACACTAAAAAGTTAGAGCTCTACACCTATTTTTTCACCTACATCTACATGGCTATACGATATCTCAATACTTGTATTTTCTTGATTTTTCCATATCGAATTTAATTGCTATGCAATACTTCCTCTAAGCACACTGGAGGCGAGAAAGTTTACAAATTAAGGCTAAGTAATTATTATTATTATTATTATTATTATTATTATTATTATTATTATTATTATTATTATTATTATTATTATTATTATTATTATTATTATTATTATTATTATTATTATTATTATTATTATTATTATTATTATTATTATTATTATTATTATTATTACTATTACTATTAACACTAATATTTTCTTCTTTTTACAAAGATGAGTTCCAAAGTCTGTTCCACGTATGTGTATTTCGACATATAATTTCATTTTAAAATTTTCCTGTCTATCAAGAAAAGGGAGACAACAATATGAACTATAAAGAATATAACAAGAGTTATTAGTTTCATTATTCTATTACAAGAAACCCCCTGTAAACGTTATAGAAATCTTGGTCTCAAATTGTGGATTTTGGTGATGTGACCTAAAGTTTGGATAAAATAGACCTACCTGGGCATGAGCAGCCACAACGGTAACATTGGTCTCTTCCTGTGCTGTGTTCGTTTAAACAGTGTTAACACCAGTTCATTTACGTAGGAAACCATGGCGATCGATACAGAAAATATATGAAATTAAACTATAAGTGTTAGAGAAAATTTAGAAAGATCTCACTTTAGGACATCTGCCCATATTTGTTACTTATTACGACTGAGAAGCGCTTGGGCAAGACGATACTATACGCCTTCCAACGTCCTCCAAAGTAATCTCATATCGGGCGATGAGTGACTGAAATGGGTGAAATGATGCTCAAATGAGCCCGAGGTCCATAGAGCTTTAAGGGGGGGGGGGTTGAGTTTATAGTTTGTGTAGTAACACCAGTGGTAGCAGCATTGGTGTGTTATATACATAAAATCTCCATTGCTGGTATTGTGGCATTGAATTTCAACCCAATCAATGAACGTGAAAATTGTTTATTTCTTAGCTTACTTGCGATATGATACCTTTGATTACTCGCAGACTGCAGTCATACCAGTGCAACCTGTATCTAAAGTGTTCTGTGTCTTCTTGTATTTTCAAAGAGCAGTAATAAAATACAACAAAAAGAAATTATTTATTCAGAGGGGGAAATTCTTCCCATCCTTCCGTTAATTCGAACCCTGGTATTTCTGATATAAGAATGGCAAGTGATTTTTACTGGGCTGGGAAAAAGTTTGAAAATACGAGATGCAATCGAGTCTTTTCAATTTCCGAGGATTAGTAAAAACACTTAACACACGTTTATTGCTTACAATAAAATAAACCTCAATAGTATATATTAACTATAGCATCTTTCGTATCTGTTTTAGATTTTTCGTATCTGTTTTAGATTTTTCAGGTATGAGGGAAACACAGGCTATATTCCAATTTTATTCAGTTTCAAACTCAACACACCTTTTCAAATCTTTCAATTAATACGGGTGATTATTAATTTTAGCGCGGCCTACTCTGTTTATCTCGCGGAACGTATGTATTAAGATTCAGTGACTCTCCCCAAAATACCTTCAGTCTCATTACAGTGAAAGTTGGACTGATTCAAGTGTTTTATTCTTTTAAATTATAACGTACGGATATAAATAAGTCACAGGACAATTATTGAGGTGGTAAAAATCAACAAGTAGATTTGATTATTTTTATATCTACTTCAAAATAATGTTAAGTATAACGGTGTGAAAATGCTAGACCTTAAAAGTATGTAGTATATGAGGGTAAGTTATGTTGGTAGATGTGAATTGTTTGAGTCTAGACACACATAGTTTTGTTTGTTGTGACCTCAAAATGACCTGTTGCATTCACATAGAACTAAGCGCTAGAAACTTTGTAATTACATTATGATACCATTACTCTCTCCTCCATAAAACACATTTAGTTACGTTTTTATGTTCGTAACAGACTTAACTAATGTCATAAAGTCTATTATAACTTTTTATTACTGCTCAGGCAAAATTAACATTCAAAATGAGGTGTTATAAATGCATGTGGCACGCTGGGTGTCATAAAACAAAAATCTAGGCTGACTCATTTTATAGCCCTGACAGCACTGAAGCAAGGGATGATAATATGGGCACAACATCAAATGTAAAACCATTATACTCCTGGGTTATACGTGAAAGTAAACGCTATGCCAATATTGCCGAACAGGTAAATGCACCTGTGAGATCAAAGACCTTGCTTCTGGCGAGATATCAAACAATACAATTATCGATTCAACATTCAACTCTTTAAACTGTTTTGATTCAGTTGCTTCAGCCAAATCAGTTTATATTTCAGGGATTTAATTATCGTCTATTTATTAATTAGCAATATTACCATAATAATTGAAAAAACACAGGGAACATTATACCAACAATAATTCTCAAAATGTTTTTGTGCATCAGCGTAGATAATTTTCTAAAACATCTGATGTGTTGCAAATACATGACTTTCTCTCCTCTTGTACTATTATTATAAACTCAAATTCCTCCATCTTCTTTAGGTTATTCGAGATAATCATTTGTAGAAGTTACGTTCTTGCCAAGAGAGAAACGCTTATTAATGACGATGCAGTCGAAGAAAGTATGTGTTAAAAACTCACACAAATAACAAGAAATATCTTTAAAAAAAGAAAATAGAAATAAGAAAAGGGGAAAAAAAAAAAAAAAAAGGAAAACAATAACGGACAAAATAAAAAATGCTCTGGGACATGACTTGTGTGTTTAAACGAGATATATATTTTTCTATAGTAAGATTTGGTCTAGGCGGCACCGTAGCCGGGCGGTTAGAGCGCTCACCTACCACCTCGGTGGCCAGGGTTCACTCCCAGAGACCCGCATGTGGTATTCGTGGTGGACGAAGTAGCGTTAGGGCGGGTTTTCTCCGGGTGCTCCGGTTTCCCCCGCCACTCATTCCACCAATTGCTCTATTATCACCTTTCCAATCATTCATTTTGCCTGCATTTTGCATAATCCTCTTCCTCACTCTCATACCTGTTGCTTGGCTGACCACCTGCTTCCAGATCTTCACTCTGCCCGGTCCAAAGGTTCCTGTGCTCCCCGACAGATGTCTGAGTCCTAGGGAGTGTAAGTCCTACATAAGGGGAGGGTAGTCTAAAGAAGAAGAAGAAGAAGAAGAGGATTTAGTCTATATCTTTCGGTTTACCAGTTGTGCGAAAGTCATAAAGAGTAAACAGGGCTACACAGGTTATAGCCAGAAAATTCAAAATATACGTTTCATTTGCCATAAAAGCATCTTAAAACATATACCATTTTAATCAAAATTGTTGGAGGCATTTTTGAGAAAACCAGAATTTTCGAAACCTTTTCCATGTAAAGCATAGTGTACGGTGGAGGAATTGTCTTCAGAATCTTCGTGTCGCATTCTTGAAAGATATTATACTTAAATACAGGTTTGGTTTTTAAGGGAATTTTCGTTTTTCAGTTATGTTGTTCACGGACACGGACACACACACACACACACACACACACACACACACACACACACACACACACACACACACACACACACATACACACACACACAGAGAGAGAGAGAGAGAGAGAGATAACTTTTTCAGAAAAGGCTTCTTTTTAGGTTCAGGCCTCAAAACATATATTTTCAGTGAAATTTCGACATCGAATTTTTGGGTCGAATACAATGCATTCGCTTCTTACTATATGTAATAGAGAAAGTAAATATATAGGTTACCAGCTATCACAGATTTATATCAGCACTTTCGGAGCATTTTGATGTGTGTGTTTGTAACTTGAATCAACATATTTACTAAATATATTAAAATATTAATCATCTGTATTTGCATTGAAGCAGTTTCTTATCCTGAGAAGAGAAATGTCGGGTAGCTTAAAACTCTATGGACCTTGGGCTCATTTGAGCATAATTTCACCCATTTCATTCATTCACCGTCCGATATGACACTACGTTAGAGGACGTTAAAGCAAACAAACAAACAAACAAACCTGGTTTTCGGAACACCCATGCGTTAGTATGAGGGGGAAGGAAGCCGGTTTCCTAGTCCCGCGCCCCTCTTGGGAGTAGAACTCGAAGGGGTGTGAGAGAGACACGGCTGATCCAGCGTCCGTCGAGATGGTTCTAGTATGAAATTATAGGGACCCTGCTGTCTGCTCTGTCGTGACACTGTTCCAACCACCCTTCGGATCCATTCATCTCATCCATCCTCCCTGATGGTACCCCTTCAGGGGCATAGGCACAAAAGATCGTCTTTCGGTTGAGATGTAAAGTCCCCCTCCGCAAGTTGTCAGTCATAGAATCAGGTTTTCATTCAAAACACGCCAAGGAAAATCTTCCAATTTTCTTAATTTTCTATATAAAATTCTCAAGCAATATGGAAATACATATATGCATAACTACGTTCACCATAAGTTAAAATATAATTTATGCAAAGTCTCACAATAGTTCCCTGGTTGTTATATTATAGCGGTGACAATGTGTTACTTGAGTTAGTGCGATGTATCCATCAGGCACAACAAATACGACGTGTATCTCGTACTCTTACATGTGCTGACGTCTTCCGCTATTGTGAAGCCATTAATACAATGATCAGGTTGGAACTATGTGAAGTTAAACTGAAGATAGGAATTGAGATATCCTGGGAC
The DNA here is from genome assembly GCA_030765045.1 of Tenodera sinensis. Taxonomy (NCBI): domain Eukaryota; kingdom Metazoa; phylum Arthropoda; class Insecta; order Mantodea; family Mantidae; genus Tenodera; species Tenodera sinensis. The sequence continues at coordinate 144,145,775 of CM060963.1, forward strand.
GCAGGTCCATATCTCTATTTTTGGAAGACACTGAGAGTTGTATCTCAAAGATACATTGAAAAATAACAAATGGGTAAATTGGTAAATTGGTCTATTTATTGCCTCTTATAAACACTGTGAATTTTGCCTTGCATTTCCCAGAACAGCGCTCCACCTTCTCTCAGTTGAAGTGTTATACAAATATAAATGTATGGCATATTGTGATTATTCTCCAATTCGTCAAGTCAGATATTGGCACTTCTCAGACATGACAATATTGAAACGCTCTTCTTCACAACCCAGGTGTAGCAGCACATCGATCGAAGCCCATGTCTCTGATACGGAGCTGCTGGAGATTCAACCCCAGCGACACGACAGTTCCAATCAGATTCCTCACTATACGTGGTAGACACCAGGCAGCATCTTCTGCTGACGTTCCACGATGGATCCGACCATCAACTGTGTTCCTGTCACTCAGTACATTTGCAACTTTTGCAAAATAAACTTGTTTTATAATATTGGTGGAAAAAAGACAATTGCTACCTGGAGGCATAAATCGGAAAGTTGTAGAGTTTTGCAAAATACTAAATAATTACAATGTTCTCCACAACTTGATGCATACAATCAAAGCAATATCTGACAGTACACAGTGTTAAACAAAATTGAATCCTAAAAACACTAAATTATAACTAAGCAAATCAACGAAAACGATACTATGTGCTGATGGTATTGTTAGCCGAACCTGAAACTGATCTGCAGGAAAATGTAACAAAACTACATAAGATCTTAGAAACCCTCAATATGAAAATCTCAAGTACTAATATGAAAGTAATGAAAGGTTTATCCCGTTCCACGGCAAAAGAAGTTATTTATTAAAATTGCTTCATCCATCTGGTCCTTGGGCTTGCAATTTTCCATCTTCCCTTTGTGGGCATTAGACAGCTGGCTTCGGTACTCTGTCTGACATGTTCTCTTGGTACTTAACTACCTCCTCCAGACCAGTTCGTTCCTTATATACTCACTTCTTTCTCTATCTTAATGTAACAGAAGGAACATTGTCTCTAAGCCCAAAGAAAGACACAACCTACAGGATGGATAGTTATGCAGAAGCTATGGTTGCAGTGAGTAAATTTGAATTGAGATTAGAGAAGTTGATTGACATTTCAACTCACGGAACTCCATCCATGATTGGCAAAAGAGCAGATTTTTGTCCTTTGTGACAAAAGACTGCGCTGATTTTGGTCGCCAGATTATTGCATGCAAATTAAGTTGATGAACTACTTTAAGTTAAGGGGACTGATACATCGCAAATTGAAATATTTTTAGCTGATTTCGACACACATTATGACATATATTTTACACAAGTTTGATGGCTAAGTGCAGGTAACATGTTGAAACCAGTACATAAGCTCCGGGAAGAAATTAGGTTGATTTTGACAAATCATAACCTTACAGCGGAGGAACTGGACGGCAGTGAATGGTTATCTGACTTGACATTTCTGGTTGATATAGTACAGCACCGTAATGAACTAAATACCAAAATGCAAGGCAAAAATCTTGAAAGAAAGCTTGTAGTTTGACCGAAAAATAAAAAGTTAAGTAATTCTCAATTTTATGACGGTGAGCAAAATGATGGAATTATGAGCAGCTCTAATTTTGGGAAATACATTGACATCTTGAAAAATCCCACAGAACATTTCAAACCCCGTTTTCAATATGTTCTAAAGTTCGAAATATTATTTGAATTATTTGCACTGCTCTTTCATATTGATGTTGAGACAGAGCGCGCAGTTTTAATATAGAATTAATATCCACAACACAGAATTGAAAGCAGAATGAGATTAGGTATCATTCCTTGATTTCTACAAGCTGTATTTGCCTAAAGAAATGCAAATCTCCATGACCATGCATTGAAAATGGCAACTTTAATTGGTAGCACATACGCCTGTGAACAGTCATTGTCGGTGATGAAAGAATTCAAATCGACAAATGAACATTTGCAAGTAAGCATGTGAACTCTAATATCAAAGTTGACAAAACTAGACAGTGTCAAATTTCTCATTAAGGTGAATAACATTTGTGACTTTTTCTGTTATGACAGTAAGTAAATTAATAGGCATGCCAATAAACTGTCTACTATTATTGTTGATGTATTGAATATTGGCGTATTGAATATTCGCCTATTAAATTAAATTAAGAGAAGTTGTAATTGAGGGGTAATGAAGGGTTGGAAGATGCATCACTGGGGCCCTTTGTTAACTGTTCCTTGGCCTAAATTAGGTTGTGCACCCCTGGGCTAAGTGGATCCGGGACCAGTTCTCTCAGTAGGAGAAAATTCCCATGCTGGAAATCGAACCCCGGACTCCCGGTTGGTAAGCAGCAGCGCTATTACCGTGTTAAGGAGACGACCCGTTTAATAATACATACAGCGTATAAGCAGACACATTGTTGGTTAAAGCAAAATGTTAGCACGCCAGGTATGTATACTAGAGTTTATTTGAACATTTAATTTGTTGTTTAACAACGCTGTCAATTACCAGGATCCTATCAGCGTCGCCGGTGTGCCGGAATTTCGTCCCTCAGGAGTCCTTTTACATGTCAATAAATCTACTGACATGGAGCTGACGTTTATAAGTACAATAAAAACCATCGGTCTGGGCCGGATTTGAACCCGCGGCCTTGGAATTAGTAGGCCAGCGTATAACCAACTGAGTCACCCAGACCGACATGTATACTTGAAGGGGAGCCATCTGAGAAAATGACTAAAACCCTCATTTTCTCTTACAATAATGTTCAAATTTGTATGCACGTGATCCAAAGCATCTTTAATGGGTCTAACAAATTTCACTTTTCTATGTAAGATATGGTGGTACTTTAGTGTACTATAAGAAATGCTTCATGGAAAATATTATTTATATATACTTATACAGGTTTATAATGCTTAGACTTTCTAGTTGTTAACCAGTCAGGAGTCACTCTCTGAAGATGCCCAACGCAGTCTTGGGCGAAACGCCAGATAGTTCATCGACTGGACCACGGCCTACAAGCCCGCAAACTACTATCTATTGGAAAATATTGTTTGTTATAAATAAAGAAAACTCTGGCTATACATATCTTTTGATTGTGTCTAGAAAACCTGGTGTTTTCATTTGGCTATGTGAAATAGTTTTGGGTAAAAATTATGAACACTCAACTGTCCAAGAATATGTGTGCTAAATGTCAAATAAGTCTATAAAGAGTTGCTCTACGAGTATTCTGAAGATTAATATATCTGAAACAAAAAAGAAAAAGTTAGAAGCGAAGAAAGATGACTAAAGTTTTGAGTGTATTACAACATACATTTTCTGCTTTAGAATTGTCATAGACCAAATGAGCTAACTTCTTACTTATTACATCTTACTTACCTCTTGTTCTTTAAGTTTTGCTACTCTTAATTGATTTTTTGCTGATTTAAATGGATTCAATGTACTCAGTGCACTCTGCTATAATCTTCGCTTGTGCATAACATTACAATTCTTTTACTGACTCGACTTACTTTATTAGCTGTGACCCTGTCATTTACACGGACAGTAACCTCCCAGCCCATATTCATTTCACTAATAGCTGAAGTCACTGCAATTTTGAATTTCAACAAACATTCTGATGTAAAATTCAGAGAAACACAACCCATGGTTAACACATGTACACAGACTAAAATTTCGCCATAATTTTGCACTTTTCTCGGGATGAATGTTTGCGGAAAATCCCACAAGGTTTCTCTGCTTACATCCACCCAGTGAATGTGACCACCTGGTTTAAACTTCAAAATTGTGTGCAATTTTGTTGCAATGAATGCATTTTAGGAGCCACGCCCAAGCGCACATGGGCATTTAAAATGGCGATGTGGCTTAGCGAAGGTAGATTCTTGGATTACAAGGCACAGACATAATTGTAAAGCAAAAAAAAAAAAGGATTTTTCATCGTGGCTGCCCAAATTTTACCGATGCCTCCCCTTGAAAGTGGACGCAATTCGGGAACATTTTGTACTTTAATAGGAAGTGCTGTACGAGTATACCGAAAATCTGAAGGATTCAACAGTTACTTCGTCGTGGGTTTTCAGAATAAGAATTGCCTGCTTCATTCAAATAAATGTTTTCTACATATCCATTCGCTTTTCCACGTACTCAGACATATTGCCAGCAAAGAGCGATGTTTTTCCTCTAGGTTTCCTTTGAACTCCCAGCTTCTATACACGTTTTCTCTGTAAATGTTGCTAATTCTCCTTAATTTCTCTAAGCGTAGTGTGTTTTACTTCTCTTCTACATTTTACTTTAAGCTTAAAGGGATGTTACTTTCAGGAAACTCATACAAATGTTTGTTTTGTGTAATTAGAGGTTGGTTGGGACGCAAACTGTGGCTTATTAGTGAAATACTAACTACATTAAGATGCACAAAGTACAGATAACACTGGAGGAACTGGCAATGGGGGAAACAGGGTAGCAGAAAGAAACAATAAATGTGGGCTTCTCAGGGAAATTATAACAAGTATGGAGGGCATTGAGAAGCAAGAAAATGAAAGTAGCTTTTATGAAAAAAAGGTGATTAGTAGATTATAGAGTTTTAAAAATGGAAAGCGGGACAGTGAAATACATCAAAGTATGCAATTAAGAGGCCAGAATGGGATATGCATGGGTTACTACGGCGGTAACAAATGTAAGTGGCATGATTGGGATGAAAAGCGGGAGAGATGCATGAAATGCAGTAAGTTGTGTAAAAAGTGGCACTATATTCTGGAATGTAATGATACGGAAAACCTTATGTGTTGCACTCACATGACTTTCTCTACTCTTGTAGTAACCATTACTCTTATTACTATATATTCTTTGTGTTAGTTGAGATAAACATTTATACAAATTATATTATTGCTTATTTCCTTGTAGGTGCAAGGGGAATATTAGAATACAGTAGGCTTTGAGCGATAGTCAAATGTTTTAAAGCCTTGAGATCCGTTCTTTATGCACACTTAGCATATAAAAAATGAACGGTGTTCCATTTCAGGAAAGTTTTAAGTTTTCCGAAACTCACACATAACAAGGAATATCTCCGAAATGGTTCACTCTACAAAAAAATGTATTTGGACATAAATTGTGTGTTTTAGTGAGATCTACATTTTTGTACACGTAAGATTTTGTCTATCTTTTACGGTTTACGAGTTATTCAAAAGTCATCCAGAGTAAACAGGACTACATAGGCTATAGCCAGAGAATTAAAAATAAACATTTCATTTGTCATGCAAATATCTTGAACATATTGCATTTTAATCAAAATCGTTAGGCCAATTTTCAAGTAAATCAAAATTATCGAAACATTTTCCTGTAAAGGGTAGTTTAGGGTGGGGCTATTTTCATGTCGCATCTTTGATAGGCATTAAACTTAAATACCAACTTTGGTTTTTAACCGACTTTTCGTTTTTTAGTTAGGCTGTCCAGAGACTGACACACACACACACACACACACACACACACACACAAACACACACACACACACACACACACACACACGCGCGCGCGCGGACCTCTTTCTAAACTGCTTTTTTTATTCAGGGGGTCTTATATTTCTATATTTCCAGTGAAATCTCGACAACGAATTTTTGGGTGGAATACAATACTTCCTTCTACTTACCAGTAGAGAAAGTAAAAATAGACACAAAAAATGGAAAGATTATCCCTTGGAGCTAAAAGTAAGGAAAATGTTTAATGTTAGATCAGATGAGTATATGGAGAGCAGGAAACTATTTAGACAAAGTAAGATGAAATAGCTGAAAGAAGTATGAGTGAGTGAGTGAGTGAGTGAGTGAGTGAGTGAGTGAGTGAGTGAGTGAGTGAGTGAGTGAGTAAGCGAATGACTGAGTGAGTGCATGAGTGAGTTAGTGAGGGAGTGAGTGAATGAGTAAGTGAGTTAGTGAGTGAGTGGAATTTAAGGGCCCATCAACAGCTAGCTCATTTGGGTTAGGATGCTAAAACCAAACGGTAAAAATAACACAAACCAGAGGTCATATTCTAAACTCGTAAAATCTAATGCTAAGGAATAAAACGCGAAATCACTTTCGGTGACGAACCGCAGGACCAAATTGACGGGGACAGGGTTGTCGCCTGGAGTTGACCGCAGGGTAGGGCCCAGGCCAAGGGATTGGTGTTCTAGTAAATTGTGGTACACATCTAAAACGTGCGACACGGAGAGTTGCACGCCCCACGTATTACACCCAGGGGTCGCTCACAACGCAGAAGGTGGCAAGGAGTGGTCCGTCAAACCCAGAAGGTGACGGAAACATCGTTGCACAGCTGTGTAAGCCAGAGTATCTCAAGAAACCTCCGGCAAAGGGCAACCAGACTTAGCAGCCTCATCCGCCGCTTTATTGCCATGAATATTCACATGGCCTGTGGCTCATGTTAAAACAACCCGTTATCAACGCGAGAGCAACTACGAAACGAATGTTTGAATGTTCACAATTAGTGCTGAATTACTGAGAAGCTGTTACAATGCCTGTATAGATCTCAGAGACTTGCAGCAGACCCTACGTCATAAATAAAACTGCCGTAGTCCAGTTTGGACTTGACCAATGAATGATACAGCCTCAACCTCCCTAAGAGACTCCAGATAAAACTCGGAGCACTAGAAGCGAACGACCGCAGGAAGCACACATTTAACGCATATGGTACTCCCAGGTGACTTTGCTGTCGAGGTGAAAGCCTAAGAACTTCATGTGCGGAACAAACGGCAGAGGTATGTCACGCAAACGTAGATCAGGAAGATCGTGTGCCCCACGAATTCGTTTAAAATGGACACAGTGTTTTCGTAGGGGAGAGCTGAAAGCCGGAGCGCAGGTCCCAGATGGCGATGGATGTTATGCTCAGCTGCAGTTGACGCTCGATGTGCGACAGTATATCGCAAAGTCCTCAACATACAGTAACATCTGGATTCCTCAAAGAAAAACACTAGCAATTCCGTTGATGGCAACGGCGAAAGTCATTACACCGAGAATCCACCCTTGGGTACACTGTTTTCTTGGCTTCTCTCTTGGAAGAGCGTGTTTCCAATGTGGTCACGAAAGCGGCCAAGTTTTTAAAAGCTAAAGGAAAGATTGCTAAATGATCTCATAAAGCTTATCTATGGAGAGTACGGAGGATACCAAGCACCATGTGCTGTCGTAGGCCTTCTGTCTTTGGGATGTAAGCTTTCATGTGTGTCAGATTGTCCACACTAGAGCGATGGCGACGAAAACCGCACTGAATGTTCCTCAGCAGGTTATTCGTCTCTAGCCAGCACACTAAGCGAGTGTTAATCATCCGTTTGAAGGTCTCGCAAACAACACTGGTTAGGCAATAGGGCAGTTGCTAGAGGCAAGGGTCCGGTCTTTTCCGGGTGGAGGGATAGGGATGACAATGCCCTGTCGCCATGAAGACGGGAAAATCTGCTTAAGCCAGATACGGTTATAAATGCACAACAGGAAGGAGAGAGCCAGAGGTGTAAGATAAAGCAGTTGGTGGATGTCATCGGGACCAGGAGAAGAGCCAAGCGTGGGATAAAGAATGCGTTGTTGTTGTAGTGTTTAACGCCCACTTTTACTACTATGGCACCGCAGGCGGTGACACTGATGATACATGGAATGAAGATGGAGCAGCGGTGGAATGAGATGGTGGGGGAAACCGGAGCACCCGGAGAAAACCCGCCGTGACGCCGCTTCGTCCACCACGAATGCCACATGCGGATCCCTGGGATCGAACCCGGGCCGCCTAGGTGGTAGGCAAGCGCGCTAACCGCTCGGCCACAGCGCCGCCGGATAAAGAATATGCCAGTTCCAATACAGTAAATGATGTGTTACACGGTTCGTTAAACTCACTGTTAAAATTAAGAACTATCCGCTCTGCAGATTCCTTGGCAGCTAGAAACGCTCTGTCGTAGATTTCTGTTTGGCTAGTAGAAACGAAAGAATCGGTAAATGCGTCGGCGATCATCTGCTTGCTGGTATAATGGGAGTATGGTAGGGAAAAACCGAGAATAATCGTCCAGCGACACTTGCCGTACATACGCCAAACAGTAGTCTACACTTGTTGAGCAGAACTGCCACGGGAAAGGGAAGAGAAGTTTTCCTTGGGCTACGTTTGGCTCCACGAAGTATAAACGGTACCCTAGCACGAACACGTTTAACAGCTATAAAGTTTGCTCCGTAGGATTTAAAGCAAAAATAGCATTCCTAGGACAACTAGAGAATAGCAACGCGCCGTGGCGTAGATGAACCGTAGGGAATGCTGGAATCCACTGCGAGAAGGTTGTGCATGTAGAATACTCCACCATTTCATCCATGGTGGCAAAACCATCGCCGGTGAGGTGAATAGGGAACGAATTTCCCCAGTCAGCCTTGGAAATAATCCAGCAAAGATGTGTTGACACAGATGGTCCCGGATAGATTAATGTTAATGGAGCAATGATCACTGTCAAATAAGTCGGAAAGTACGGACCAATGAAGAAGTGATACCAGTGACGGGCTAAAAAAGGAAACGTCAAGAACGGAGTGTGAGGTAGATGATATGAAAGTAGAGATACCAGTGTTTTAACAAAAATAAGTCTGACATATCGCAAACGTATGCTATATTATAAGGCACCCACGAGTATCGTCAGCGCCGGAACTCCAGTGTGTGTGCTTGGAATTCAGATCGTCGAGAAAAATGAGCCTTGGCCGACCTGTGCCGAAAGAGGCTGAAATTTGTTCTCATGTACGACACTGGCCGGTCGCAGATGTAGATTGCAAACAGCCAAGCACGGGACCCGTAACTGCACGGTATCGCTACAACTTGCAGCGGTGTGAGTGATGTGATGTGCCTCCAGCGTAGCAACACCATTGTATTCTCACCTATGAGATTCAGAGTCTTGCCGTAATGCCGAACAATCAGGACGGTGGAGAGTGTGGTGAGGCTGCAAGTGGGTTTTCTGTAGATAAACGATTGATGGGGAACGTTGAAAGACGTTCGCACCTGAGATGTCCGAAGAGCACACATGTCGGGAGCAGCGCTGAAACCGTGGGAAAGGGCCACAAAGATAGAAAAGATCCCTGCTGGTGAGACAGGAGTTAATAAACTTAAGACCTTACAAACTAAATATCAGAATAATCCTAGAAGAGGAAGAGGGTGATGAATAGTAACAACGAAAGTAGCTACACGTGTTGACGGACATGGAATGGGTGAGATGATGCTGAGCGGGTCAGGGCCCCGCATGTGCCAAACCCGTCTCTACCATGGTAGGCCCCCGGGGGGAAAGGTATGTCTAAACAGAGAACATATAAAAGGGCAATGAACGGTAAAAGCAAATAGTGGTCATAATAAACTTCGCCATTATTCATATATAAAACAGAATGTTAAATATAGGAGGAAGTAATAGAAATAAGCACTCCAAGTGGGAGGAATAAACTGTGGAAGTTTACAGCTGGTAACCATCTGGAATAGCTGCTGGCTTGCAGTAGCTAAGGCAACAGTGGGAGATATTGTTAAAACTAATTACCTATATTTGTTTTATTGTAGAAAATATGACTATACTAATTCTATTGTTTTATTATAGCATATTACAAGTGTATTTGTATAGTTAGAATACTTACTTCATTTTGGATATCCATGTATCAAAAAAGGCCAAACCTTAGCAATATTCATAAAGATGGATCTTAATGTTATTAAACACAAAATTGTCCCTTTGTTCTATGCAGCTTTTATACTTTTACAGCCTTGTAAAACATGCCATACTGCTATTTAGAGTGAATGAAGAAGAGAGGCCTCCGTGATCTTGTGTTGCTGTAGAGAATGGCAGAGGGGTTGGTCTTTGCACTAAACGTTTATTAAACAACACTAGTTCAGAAGGTATCATTTTGGTGTTCTAATTTTTAAACTCTTTTGTTTGTTGGCCCACTCTCATTTTAAAGTTACTGCACAGTGCGTAATTTAAGGGGTGAGTGGTGATTAGGGTTTAAGGGCCCGTCGACAGCTAGGTCATTAGAGCCCCGCGTAATTTAAGGTATAAATTTAGTTCTGTATACCTTGTTCAAAATAACAGGATAAAGGAATGTCAGCATAAAATTTTGTTTATATTATGATGCCAGATAAGGCGCCCAACAATGGACTATCGGAGCCAACCTGCTTCACATCACATACCAGGCCGGCGAGCAAACAAAGGCGCAAGCTCAATCCACCCTACACTACTCACGTGAGCAAACACGTCACCAACAGCAATCCAACGACAGAACAAAGGATTCCCAGAGCCTCCGAGAAATATCTGGCTACAACATTAACGACATCTTTGTGGTACTCGAGAAAGGTCCGTAGGACGTCTTCTCCGCTACATAAGGAGACAAGGAAACAGTAGAGGGAGAGTTACAGTTACAGACATGAGACGGACATTGTGTCTGTGAGTGCCAGACAGCTGTGCGTGTATCGTCACTTCATGAAGAAGTTTCAATGAGCATTGAGTGATCCTATCGTCGGAGTTACTGTATGAGGGACAGAGAAGGTGAAGAAAGACCGTGCAAGTAGTAGGTCAAGGTTACGAGAAGAAAACCGTTGTGAGTTGTAATATCACGAAAGTCTAAAAACTGTTTACTTCAGTAAAAGATAGTTGTGCATATGTGCAAGAGTTTAGAAGAAAAATAAAGTGAAAGAAATGCCACTGGAATGATTTTGTCTTTTGTCGCACTTGTGTCAGGATTTTTAATTTGTAAGAATTTGCTTAGTTGAGTTGGTATTAAACAATATTATTCAAACGATGTAAACTCATCTCTGTGATTTGGGGTAGTATGTCTGCCTCACATTCAGGAGTCTCGAGTTCGAATGTCGGCCAAGTTGAGACTTCCAGATAAGGTTTGTTTTCAGGTTTTCGCTTATCCTGAGAAGACAAAAATCGAATAACTTTAAGCTCTAAGAGTCACAGGCTCATTTGAACATCATTTCACCCATTTCATTCATCCATCCTCTGATACGAGAAGGTTAAAGGACACTAAGTTATAAGAAGCATGTAAACTTTAAACAACTAATTGAAGTGCCATGTTTAATATATAGTCGCGTCGGTCGCTGACATAGAAGAACAAGAGTCAGCTTCCTCATACGACAGCGCCACTATGCAACTCGTCTTAGCATTGAAAAACGACGTGCGAGGTAGTTTTATGGGAAGCTTCGAGAAAATGTGCCGGGAATTGCCGGTTATGCGAACCGCTACGAGTGACAGTCAAGTTTTGTGAATGTGTGGTATACTTGTTATGAAGCATTCGTGTTGGATTTGTATGGATGATTGTAAACGCAGTAGCAACCGTAAAATAAAAATTGTGTTGGTTATAGTTCCTTTTGTTCAGACATGTTCTAATCCATAACGAAATAAAAAGAGATAAAATGCAACTGGACTTTAGATTTTGTTTCAATGTATTTTCTATCAAGCTAGAAAGTGTACAAGTTTAGCCGTTTTATTTAAGACTTTGAGCGTAAAGTAATAATTTAACAGTGGAAGGAGCTAGTGAATGTAGGTTTTTACAATTTCAAAGAATAACCTTTTAAATATATTAGTTTGCTAATAATTGGTTCGCATTCAAAATAGCGAGTCTACTCAGCAAAAGTATATTTTAATTATTATTTATTTATGCCCATAAACTTACTGTTGGTGTTTCTAAACACAAGCCGTGAATGGGTAATGTTTGAGAGGTAGAATTGGAACTGAACAATTCAATGCTACAGTTGGGATTTGAACCACAGACCCACCACTAACCAGGTGCGATTGAATGAATTTTCCAACCAATTCGTATCAATGTCATTCTGGGAGGTTGTCACAGTAACTTAATGGTTAGAGCACGCGCCTGGTAAGCGGAGTGTCTGTTGTTCAAATCCCAGCTGTGGCAGTGAATTTTTCAATTCCAATTCTATCATTATTTTTAATTTAAATGGAATTTGTGAACAATATAATATGGACATTTCTTTTATAAATACATAAGTAATTGCATTGATTTGGAAAGAACTGATTAGAACAAAAATAGTAATTTTAATCAACCGTTGTGTGGAACAGGTAAGCCATTTTAACTACTTATGTTGGCTATTATAAGAAGCGTGAGGTGTACAAGGTATGCAAATTTCAAAGGACATTTAAAACCAAACTAAAGTTTTACAAATTTATGGCAACACGTGGAAGTGAGACTTATACATTAACTAAAAAGCAACAAAGCGAAATACAGGCTTCAGAAATGAAATTTTTAACAAGTGTGTAGAGATACGAAGAGAGACCTTATGCATAAAGGTGTAAGAGAAGAGTTAAGAACTTTTAATATCAATGAAACAAAATATATTGAAAGAATGCCAGATATCAGAGTTACTGAACAAATAATGCAATATTATTCTAAAGGAAGGAGAACGGTGGGCAGTCCCAGAAATGATATTCTTCATGAAGTGAAGAAGAAGTAATAGTTTGAAAAAATAAATATTTGGTTCCTGTTAAATCTTGATTGTTGCAATCGTATTTCAAATTAGCCTAACTGAAGTTTTTAATTTAGAAATCTCACAGAGAGGTATACTTTAACATTATTAATTATTTATTCCAATATATATATATATATATATATATATATATATATATATATATATATATATATATATATATATACCTTAACATGTTTAGTCAAAGATACTTAGAATACATAAGTTCCAAAGCAACATTGCTCTGTAACGCAACCGCTACAGAGTTTTTGTTACTCTTTTACATCATAAAATATTAGAAAGCGCTTTCATATGCTTATAGGTATGCAGCGACAAAATAAAAATAAGTAATGAAATTAATCAGCACAAAAAGCAATTAGCAGAAAGCTACAACGATATAAACGTATGTATATGCAGTAATGGAAAATTGGGTGATTTTATTATCTGTATTCCATAAAGTTTATTTATTCACTTGTATAATTGAACATTAAGGATATTAGTAATAAATTACCATGCAGAAATTAAATTCATGTTATTGAATATGAACGGAATGATTAAAACAGTGTCCCGTTTGCAACTGAATTACTTTTATAACATTTTAGCTTATAGATAATGTTATGTGAACGGACGCTCTTGTATTCGTATCTGCACTTCTTTGTCATATTGGTTTCAGAATGGAAATTACTGTCTTGGTGTCAGAAGCGTTTAACTTATTTATTACATCGGTTTGAGTCAAATCCCATTCTCAATACGATCCGCGTTTATGTACGTGTTGAATTCAATCCGGAATGAGGACGATTTGAATAAGCAAGCCTCAAACATATTTAATTCAAGGTTTTATGTTGATCACTTGGTTTATGTTGGCGAACCTGTAAAATATCTTTTCTGCGTATTTTAACAAGGTTTTGAGGTTAGCGAACAATAAAAATGTCTTGTATTTTATTACACCGCTTTCGCTTAGAAAACAAAATGACGAGCGTGCAGCATGTTACGAGCACAGTAAAAGTTAGTACTCCTTTGGTGGATTCAAATCTATTTGAATCCGGCAGGGCTTCCATGCAATAGGATTTGATCCGATCCACTTCTAAGTGCATCGGATCCAGTGAGTCAGTTCGATTTAAATCCACGTTTCTATGTAGTATTCAATCCAGAATGAGAACTCAAATGGATATGAATTTCCCATGAAGATGTAATTGTCAGTTTGTTTACGCAATCACTAATTGACAAGAGAATAAAGTGATAAATAATAAATCAAGTTTAAAGAAGGTAAAAAATGCATCCTGCCCTCTGGCGGTTTGCATTCTCATGACATTCAACACGAATGAATTAATAAGCTGATGTGGTACATTTACTAAATTTATCTACTCGTTATTCTATAAACAACTATTATAAATTCTTATTTTTCTATCTAATTCTTATTCATACAGGTAAACTTTCACTACATATTTACACATGTCGGCATAGGGAATTCTAGATTAGAAGGAGTGAGTGGAAGCAATAACCAAATCATTTCAAAGCCGGTCTCTATATCATGGCTTTGAAATTCTATTGTTTGCTAAGCAGGAGAAACAAGAAGGAAAGACTGAACTCCCAGCTCCCCTATCGTCCTGACATTATGGCCATAAACTAAAGGAAGGGAATACCCTGTTTCATATTACCACCAATCGTCATTTTCCAAACAAGTCATTCCACGTCAAATCACGCAGAATATGGCAAAAATTTACCTTGTAGTGGGATAAATCAAATCAATTGCTAAAGCAAATTTTTAAACAAAATATTCGCCAACCGATCATTCCGTGTGGCAGGTAGAGGCGTGTATCAGCTAGAATTTGCTCCAACTCAGGGTAAAACCATCATTAAGGTGACGACGCAGACAATGCTGAACAAAAGGCGAAAAATCCTTTTGTGCCTTTTGTTAGGCTAATAGGGACGCCATGTGCAGTGAGGCGGAATCCCCTTCTGGAACTCCCGCCACAACAAGGCATGCCTATAGGTGGAAATTCGGGAGCCGTGCGTACAATATGAATTTTCACCAATCACTGCAAACTGCGTGGACAGAAGGTAAGAGTATAGTCAGGGGAAATGGGAAAGTTATAAAACCGGCAAACACGCATTTTAAAAGCCCAGTCCTGTGATACAGGCCAGTCATGTAATACACCCAGTCATGTAATACACCCCGAGTGCCAGTCATGTAATACACCCCGGGAGGCCTACAACATACCCCGCGAGTCCTACAACACACACCGAGAGCTCTACAACACACTCCGACATTATTACAACACCCCTGCAACATTAGTATCAGTGCCGTCCCGTACCGCGAGGAAAAGTCAGTGACGAAGTCAATAACAAAGGGTATATGGTAGGAAGAGTAGCATTTACTGTGGACTGAAATAAATAAGGTTTCACAATAATAACTGTGGTTATTATTTCTTCAACACCCACGAGATAAGATCTCAGCCGAGGCAATCTGTGTGAGACCTTTAGGACGACCAGCCGCAAATGACGCCATTCAACGTGGGGCTCGAAAGAACGACAACCAGCAGCAACGGACACCAACGCCAACAAGCGTGAGGGAAGACACCACATCAGGAACACACCACACAACAGAAGCGAGAACGTTCAGAACTTCCAGAGCTTTCAGAACGTCCAGAACCTCCAGAACTTGCAGAAGGTGCCGCAGTAAGTCAAAAACAAAATAAAAACTTTAAGTGAAAGTGTGTCGGAAAATTACATCTAGATATTCTCTTACAGGGTTAAAAAAATATTGTAAATATGTAATTAAAGACGAAGGGCTTCCATAAGAGGGATTTAGAATAAACAGCTGATAGGGTAGACTTAAACAGTTTATGACTTTTTATGACTTTGAGAAGCGGGAAGAATTACGGGAAACCCATTAGTATGGAATGCGAGAATCAGATGTCCGCAGAAGGGCCCATTATGTATGAAAGTGAAAGGAACAACCCAAGTCAGGTAGATGTAGCCGGACTGCTTAGGCAATTAGCTGAAAGTATCAATGGACTTAAAGGGGAACTGCAGGCCAATAGAGAGGAAATATCGAATAGTAATAAAGAAATTAAGAGGGAATAAGAAAATAGCAATAGGGCAGTTAGGGAAGAAATAGAAATTAGCAATAGGGAATTAGACGTAAAGATACAAAATAAATTAGCGCAGCAACAGGAGGTACTGGAAGACATTAGAATAGGCCAAAATCAGATGCAGGAAGATTTCCTCTTAATCAGGGCAGAACTAAAAGGTACGCAGGCAGAACTAGAACATTTAACAGAGAGAGTGGAAGCTCTTCAATTAGATAACCTAGATATAAGAAAATACGTGAGTGATGGGCTGAGGAGAAATTGCATATCAATGGAGAACAAGATAGATAAAGATCTAGAATTAATCAGGAATGACATGGTTAGGGAAATAGTCAGTAAAAAGCAATATGGCGGAAACGCTGGCGCAAATATCCGAAGCCCAGAGCTCCAATAATGACAAGATTACTGAAACTGCACGTGACATTGCTGATATGAGGACGCAAATACAGCGGGCCTCTGTAATGAATGAACCCGCTCGCTCCAGCGTACGCACGGCCATCTCACGTGCAGAATCAAATAACAGCCATAGTAATGTAAGAGGGACGCCACTAACAGTGCCACGTGAGAGCGATATTAATGTTCCGTATGAAAGTGCATACTACATGCAAAACATGCGTTTTCAGTTTTTAAACGAGATAGCTATCCCATCGTTTGATGACGCCCATGACAACGCCCAACAATATATTTTAGACCTAGAAACATATTTTGAGATGAAGTCTGTCCCCGACCAGTTCAAGTTAATGATCATTAAAATGGGTTTAGTGGGGAAATGCCTGAATTGGTTTAGGCTCACACTGGGCGACCGAGTCCCTTATGAGCAATTTAAAATGGCTTTCCTTGCCAGATACTGGAGCACCCAGAAACAGTGCAACGTAAGAATAAGGGTAAACAATGGCAGATATAATAGTCATAGTGGGGAGAGTATGGTGGACTATTTCCTTAAGCTTGCACAAGAGGCCAAGCTATTAGACTCACCAATCAGAGAGGAGGAATTTATAACCCTCATGGCGTCGCACTTCCCCGAGCACATTAGAAATCATTTAATTGTTGCCAAACTCCGCCACCTCAATGACGTGATTGAGTTGCTAACCACCTTCCAAGGGCAGAGAACAGAGCGCGCACCTAACACTCAGAGGCAGCATCTCAGTGGGAGCGGGGCACGAACTGCCCCCAATTACCTGAACAGACGACACCAGCCTTACAATACAGGTGACCGGCGCCATGACGAAAGGCCCCGACATCCGTTCGGCGGAGGAAATCGCCGATACGACTGTCCGAACCACCATGCCCAAGTGAACCACACCAATGAGGGGAGAATGCATTTCATGCGTTATCGGTGGAACCATAACAATGACAGGCAACCAAGAAGATGGCAGAACCGACGAAACGACGTTCGTCCAGACGTAGGCAACGCAACCAGACCGACGATATGAGAGTGAAAGTCCGTTGACCTCGAGGGAAAGGAAACAATGGCACGGTACATGCCCATCCCAGGATGTAAGATTCAAGGCTCCCGTAAAATGTACCCAAGAAGCTGACCGGGGTTCTTTAAACTAATAAACGGGGACATAAATTCTCCAAAATGCGCCCCGAATTTTGATGAAATTAACAGAAATGAAAAGGAGAATGATATGGGTCTACCAAATGACAACAAGGACAGCGCAGAGCATCCCGAAGCTAAAAGGAATTTAAGTAAAAATAGAATGTGCGACACTGTGGAGGCGCCTAGGATCGCAGTTACGATAGGAGGAATGGATTGTCAGGCAATAGTGGATACCGGGTCTAATGTGACAGTCTGCAGTCAGGAATTATTAACAATTTGAAATCGCGTGGGCTGAAACTACAAACACTACCTGTCTCTAATGTATACTGTGTATTGGCCATCGGTAGAAGCAAAACGAGAATAACTCAACAAGTATTGATAGAGACCGAAATTAAAGGGGTGAAGTTGGATATTATTGCGCTAATTGTGCCAAGGTTGTCGACGGAATTAATTATCGGGTCAGATTTCTTAATGGCCACGCGGGCAAACATAGACTTCGAAAGTCAAAGGATGCAGATCACCGCACAAGAAAAGATCTTTTCAGTTCCATTCACGCAAATGACAAGAGATGATAAAGAGAGTTTCGGAGACCGAGAAAGTATACAAAATGCAGAATTCTTTGTAGAAAGAATATCCATGAAGAATAAATCCGATGGGAATAACGAGTACGAAAGGGGAAATGAAGAGCTATGGATAGTTGATGATGATAATGATAAACACGAAAGTGAAAGTTATTCTCGCAAAAATCCGTTCGAGGAACAGGTGTTTAAACAGTATAGCATGCGAGTGCAGGAAACATGAGCTCTAAATGAATGGGCAGACGGTTATGTACAGGCAATTAGTGGACAGCCGGAATACGAGGTATTTGACCTGGAAACCAGTTTGTTGGCCAGGATAGGCCGGGTAGCCAGAAACGTCACTGCGTTGGATGAAGAGAAAAGAGATGCCTTGTTTGAAATACTATTAGATAATATGGAAGTGTTCGAGGATAGAACAGGTTTATGTAACGTGTTTAAATATAACTGTGAAGTAAAAGACTTAGAACCATTTAGATATAAGAGCAGAACGATCCCTATGGATTTACCGGCAGGAGTAGATAAGGCAATAAAGAAGATGCTGGAGGAAGGGATCATAGAGCCTTCCAACTCGCCATACCTCAACCCGCTATGCATAGTGAAGAAACAAAATGGTGACGTACGTATCACTATAGACGCCAGACGACTAAATATACACATTACGCCCGACAATTACAGATCCGAACCAATAGATAAAATTCTAGCAAGCATCGGGAACAAGAAATGGTTCACTAGCTTAGATCTAAGGAGCACCTATCTTCAAATAGAATTGGACGAACAGTCGCGAAAATATATGGCTTTCACTCATAAAGGTAGAGTTTTGCAATTCCGGAGATGTCCGTTCGGAGTACGAACCAGCAATGGAGCGTTTCTCAGGGCGATGGATAAGATATTCGGGGAAAAGTACGAACCGTTTATGGCACAATACATCGACGATTGCCTCATACACGATACAAATGTAGATGAACACCTACAGCACATCGGAATGGTGCTAAAGAGGTTAAGGGAATGCGGGATGACCGTAAACCTAGAGAAGACTGAATTCTTTGCATCCCAAGTAAAATTCCTAGGGTACGTGGTTTCGAGTGAAGGACTATCAGCGGACCCGGCCAGGATAGAGGCGATAAAAAACATACCGTCTCCTCGAAATCCCAAGCAGTTGAAGCGGATCCTCGGAATGTTACAATACCAAGCCCGTTTCACCTGCAATTATGCGAAGGAAGTTGCTACGCTTAGGGCATTATTAAAGAAGGACCTCACGTGGAAATGGACCGACGTCGAACAACAGGCGTTCGAAAAGGTGAAAGAACTCTTCGGACGGTCAATATTATTGGAGACGCCCGACATGAATTTGGCGTTCGAAATTTACTGTGATGCATCTAATGTCGCATTCGCTAGCGTCCTGACACAGCGAGACGAGAATGGGGACCGACACGTCATCGCAACATGTTCCAGGGGCTTGACCAAGGTTGAAGCAATAAGTTGCATCACGGAGAAGGAAATCGCGGCCATCTATTATGCATTACAAAAATTCAGACATTACATTTACAATAAACGCATAATAATATACTCGGACCATGTGAACCTATCTTTCATTCAAAACTGTAAACTGACGAGCACAAAGATTTCTCGCTATATACACGAAATAACATCATACGATGTTGAAGTGAAACACATGCCGGGGAGCGAAAACATATTTAGTGTCCTTTTGTCAAGGACCCCGGCAGGTAGAAACATACCGGAATGGTCAATGGACCGGCAGAGGGAAGTAACCATAATGCGCATGGACCTCTCAGTAAACAAATAATTAACAGCTAAGATGAAGAAAATAAGTGACCTGCAGAAAACAGACCCCAGGCTAGTGAAAATACGAATGAAACTACCGAAGATTGAACGCGACACAGTTGGATCATTGGTAATCAAAGATGACGTCATCTATAAGCGTCAAGGCAGAAACAAGCCGAGATGGACGGTATACGTCCCGACGTGCATGGAGACGTTGGCCATTAAATCCTACCACAATGCGATGATTCATGCCGGAAGTGAAAGAACTAGCCTCGCGATACAAGAAAGATGCTACATCCCTAGGCTGCAACACAAGACGAGGAAGCTGATAGCGGCGTGCGACGTATGCCAGAAAAATAAACCGCTAAATGTGAGATATGACGCTCCGCTGCAACCAATACTACGCGAAAAACCTGGTGCGTTGGTGGCTGTCGATAGCCATGGGCCTCTACCACAAGGTAGAGGAGGACTAAAGCACGTGTTCGTGATGATCGATATCTTCACGAAATTCGTAAAGATATATCCAATTAAAAAACTGTCCAGCACCATATGCGCGGACAAAATAGTAAACGATTACATACCGAAGTATGGGAAAATAGATGCAGTGTTGGCAGACAACGCGTCGGTACATAAAAGGAAAGCTTTTGTGAATAAACTGCATGAGGCAGGAATTAAAATTTATAACTCAACCTTGTACCATCCCCAGAGTAACCCATGCGAAAGAGTGATGAAGGATTTATCTATATTCCTGCGTATCCTGTGCGCCCGTAAACATACTTCTTGGCCGACATACTGCTCATACATCGAGCATATTTTTAATGATGCGCCGAACGCTGTCACCGGATATCCCCCGACGACATTACAACTGGGAAGCGACCCGAACCCATTATAAGGCACATCCCAGGGGCACTAGAAATCGGAGACGCTGAAGAGGAACACGAGAGGATACAAAAAGCGTTCCTTAGAATTAAAAGGCGGGCGGAAGAACGAAAGCGAAAGGCGAAACGCCACCGTCGAAAATGGTCGCCAAAAGTAGGAGCAAAGGTGCTGGTAAGACGGCACCCCATATCCTCCGCACTGGACAGAAGAAATGCTAAAGTGGAAGAACTCTGGAGAGGTCCGTGTGAGATTGTGAACCAATTCGGGCCACTTGCATTTGAAATAAGGGAAATAAAAAGCCATAAGAACCTGGGCCGTTACCACCTTTCACTGCTAAGACCCTTCAGGGAATAGAAAATAAAAACCAAATCGCATGTGGAGCAAGGAAATGCACTAAATAAATAATTTTAAAAAAATTTATACCTCACGGGTAAGGTGGAAGATTGAATTACTCGTAGTAAGTAGTAAATTGTAAATATTAGGTCCTGTAAATATGACGCAATCACGTGACACTGGAAAGCGAGGCCTCTCAGATAGGCTGTTTGGCGAAAGGAATTCCAAATGAATTGTAATAATAGAATTGCCTACTTTCGTCAGAACTAGTATACCGAAATATTGCCAGCAATAAGGATAAATGAATGACAACTCTGGGGACGTGATAACGGTAATTCATATATTAACACACAGTTGGTTCACACAGACCTTAATTTCCGAAATCTTCAAATACCGAAGACATGTAGCCAATGCCGTGTGAAAAGACCTAAAGATGTGCACCGAAGTAAAAGTGTCAAGGAAGTGATAGTTAAAAAAAAAAAAAAAAAAAAATCCAGGTCACTTTCGTATGAAATATGTACGCCAATTGTACAGGTCATTCATGTAAAGTATGTATAAAATTCAAATGACTATTTATATATGTGTGTATTCCATGTAAGTATGTTTCACATGAAATACGTAAAAATTCGAAGGGCTATTTACGTATGTGTATATGTGTATTCAAAAGATGTCGTTCAAAAGGGTAACCTGTATAATATGTTTAGTATGTAAAATATGTAAAAAAGGGAATACCCAAGTATCGAACCATATACCCATTGCGCCGTCGTATGATAAAAAAAACACTGACTCGCCGACAACCCGGAAAATGTGAAAAGAGAAGAGAAAGAAAATTTTTAAAGTTCAGTGGGAGACGAGCTCTGAACAAATCAATTCCTACCGATGGTGGTAACTGATTTCTTCATAGCGGGGCATTTGTAGCGGGATAAATCAAATCAATTGCTAAAGCAAATTCTTAAACAAAATATTCGCCAACCGATCATTCCGTGTGGCAGGTAGAGGCGTGTATCAGCTAGAATTTGCTCCAACTCAGGGTAAAACCATCATTAAGGTGACGACGCAGACAATGCTGAACAAAAGGCGAAAAATCCTTTTGTGCCTTTTGTTAGGCTAATAGAAACGCCATGTGCAGTGAGGCGGAATCCCCTTCTGGAACTCCCGCCACAACAAGGCATGCCTATAGGTGGAAATTCGGGAGCCGTGCGTACAATATGAATTTCCACCAATCACTGCAAACTGCGTGGACAGAAGGTAAGAGTATAGTCAGGGGAAATGGGAAAGTTATAAAACCGGCGAACACGCATTTTAAAAGCCCAGTCCTGTGATACAGGCCAGTCATGTAATACAACCAGTCATGTAATACACCCCGAGCGCCAGTCATGTAATACACCCCGGGAGGCCTACAACATACCCCGCGAGTCCTACAACACACACCGAGAGCTCTACAACACACTCCGACATTATTACAACACCCCTGCAACATTAGTATCAGTGCCGTCCCGTACCGCGAGGAAAAGTCAGTGACGAAGTCAATAACAAAGGGTATATGGTAGGAAGAGTAGCACTTACTGTGGACTGGAATAAAAAAGGTTTCACAATAATAACTGTGGTTATTATTTCTTCAACACCC
Organism: Tenodera sinensis; assembly: GCA_030765045.1. Classification (NCBI taxonomy): domain Eukaryota; kingdom Metazoa; phylum Arthropoda; class Insecta; order Mantodea; family Mantidae; genus Tenodera; species Tenodera sinensis. The sequence goes on from CM060963.1 coordinate 144,168,058, forward strand.
ACGAGATAAGATCTCAGCCGAGGCAATCTGTGTGAGACCTTTAGGACGACCAGCCGCAACCTTAATACGTCAGATTTTCTTGAAACATTTTTTTTTTTGAGCAAAAATACATTTGACCTGTGTTTCTTCGTTTTATAAAAAAAATTTATTTTGGAAGATATTACTTTTTGAAATGTCCCAAAAATTGTGCGCTCCGCACCCTTCGATCAATCATACCTCGGACTGTAATCAACAAAATTGCTTGATCTGTGGCTCAAATTAAAGATAAATTACAGTGTTTTGTGAGGTGTTTATTAAAAATTTTTATTAATTATTATTAATATTGTATTTTATATGGTTAAAGTTTTGAGGTTAGATAATGGAGCAATCTCGACCATTTAAAATGCTGAAAACATTCTCAGAAAAAATCAGAATAGAGTCTCTAATAGTTCAGTTATAATTAACTTTACAAATCAGTGCAGCGGAATAGTGTGGCAGCGGTGACGGCTACACTAACCTCGCACAATAATTGCCATCTTTCATTACGGCAACTGTTCACTGCTTGAGGTTCCATTAACGTTACAGCAATACAGTAAGGAGAACACTGCTAGCTGACACTTATATGTACACTATTAGCTTCTTCAAACTGTTTTTAAAATGTGCATTTTAAGCTAATGTTTCCATACAACACAAAACTTTAAATTTCTATTCGTCTACCTCCTTCTTCGAAAGAAAATTGTTTCACTAAAGCTTCAGTTTTGGGCAAAGGATGAAGGAGTGTAATTATAAAGCACAGCTGGACCCATCGTTCTTGGCCCCTGACCTTAGCTGGAAGTCCTGTAGACGAGCCCATAGCTTTTATCTGTTTCATCAACTCATATTGTATAATTCTGCGAATGAAACTATGCACTACACGCTGAGGGAGGGGGAAGGTAATGATGTCTAAATGATCTGAGGCAGTTCTTGCTAATTCAGAGGTGATTTTTAGTGCAGCGTGCAGTTGAAGACATAGATGTTTGTGATAAGAAGTGAATATAGTACATTTGTGAGACATTGATCATGTCACCTGTTCTAAATTAGGGACCAAAACATTACACAGTCAGACCAGAGAAACTGTTTCAAGTGTAAGGGTGTATGAAGAAAGAAGCTAAACGCAAAGAACTGCTTATCAGAAGATTTTTTCAAAAGAATTCAAAAAGTTCAAAAGCGCCTATCAGATGCTACAGGAGTATCAGAAAGAAGGTGCTTTGTGGAGACATTTTTCTACATGGACTGTACTGCCTTAGTAAGAAGAACTTATGTGAGTAGCATATGAAGCTGACGCACCAATTCTCATGCTGTCTGCAGTCACCTGGCTTGGTACTCGCTTTCAAGTTTTACATGTCGTACTTCCTCTAGGAGCCAAGAACGGCGAATCCAGCTGTACATACGGCTCACTACTTCATGTCGTTCTATGAGCGCTTGCAGGCATCCAGAAAAAGGATTGTAGTAAGTACACTAATGCACGCTCCATATCTTTTAATATCTTATTTTATAGATAAAATGTCAGGGAATACATCTTTTTTATTAAGATTTTTAACACATCGATTTAAGTTCTATTTTTTAGTTTTACAAAATATAGCATAAAAAACAGTCCTAAATATGTGTGTAATAATGATTGTTCTAAAGTTGTTAAAAGTGTTGTATTTACCCTTCCCAGTGCGCCAAACTCCAACTCTCAACTCTACATGGCCTCAAAGTAACAAGTGATTTTATATTACGGTGCGCGCAGAAATTGCTTAGTTTTTAATAGCCATAACTAAGCAAGTAATTTAAAAATACGGAAATAAAAAATACGGGTCTCCTTATTTGAAGTCTATTATTTCTAAAACAAATTTGAACCTCCTACAAAAAAGCCGCACTTTACGGGTGTGCGATTTGACGTGGATTGACCCACAAGCGACTTGTTCACGACAAGAAAATGTTAATTTCAGATGAATGAGTATGCCACTTTACAGTACAGTAAATAGACAATAGTTTAGAACAGAAAAAACACGCCACTTATATTGATATAAGCAGTATAAATAATATTGAATATTACTGTGCTAAAAGTTTCAAACGTCTTAAATACAAAACGCTCTCTCACAAACATACAGAACGTGATAATAAGGTTATCTGCTGCTTCTAGCGGCTGAAAGGGAAGCCAACAACACAAATTAGAAGGGCTTCCGGAAGGTGACAGATGTTACTTGGTAGAAAACACGGTGTTCCATTTTCAATCCCGTTACATACTGCCACCTCCTCCCCTATTTTATATGTGGTAACAACAATGGTATATTCCATAGCAGTCTGAACGAAAAGTTGTTTGCATATGTGTTCTTTCATATCTCTAGTGTGTTCGTATTCTAGTAAATATATTCTTACATTTGTTTAATCCTTTAGTAGTCTGGGAATTAAAGTTAGGTATTGTACAGCATGTTCATTAGAAAGAATAAGACTTTCCTGATTCAAGAATTCAAGAATTATTAAAATCGGTTCTTACTGGGATTACTCTGTATACACATAGATGCAAACTCACTGTGACGCCGGCCACGGCGCACAACAAAGGACAGTCGGGCCAAGCTACTATCGCAAACTAGGCGCGGTGTGTATCAAAGGCGCTTAAGGTCAAGCTTCTCCATACCACTCACAAAAGCAATCACGTGGCAACAATGTGCGTGGCACACCAAAAGGGGCATTTTCCAGATTATTCGAGAAGTGCCGGCGGCCGACTTGTTTTTACACGTTCGAGAAAGATCTGGCAGATCTTATGGAGCGCGTGAAGGTAGGTGTTTTTTTTTTCTTCTTCTTTTTCTTTTTAATCGGTCTATGGACAGCTATGAAATATACGTCGCTTCGAAGAGGTTCTAACGTGTGTAGGGTGCTTGTATCATCTGAGTTAGTGTATGAGAGATAGAGAAAGTGAAGAGAGACAGTTAAAGGAGCGAGTCAAGCTTGCGAGCAGAAAATAGTTGTGAGTTGCAATATGACGAAAGAATAGACTGTTAACTTCAGTAAAAGAGAACGTGTATTTGTGGTAAAATTGTGCAGGAAAAAATAAAATGACACAAAAGGTAATTGGATTGGACCTCTGTGATTTTGTTTCTTTTAATATCAGTAGAAATTATTCTAAAATATTTGTGGTTATGGAATAAAATGTTTCTAATAATGGTATGTTTGGATGACGAGTGCTGGGAAAATTTGCCTATTAGTGTTGTATGAAGATGCAGTGCGAAAATGTTAACACTAGCTTCCCAAGCCTTATTCCAGAAGTTAGATTACCAAAGGGTGCTTTGTGTCCACCACTGTTAACAATATGTCTAAAACAAATTTATTTTAAAATTGGGTATTATATCTTGTCACGTTTATAAAGGTAATATATAACACTGTTTAGGTATTCCTTTTTTTACTTTTTTCCATTCACCACACTATACCGACAGGGCAGTACTTTATGACCACCTTGACATTTTATTGTTTCTCAAAAAGACCAACAATGACAACTTTGCAACAATTAATTCAGTATTAGAAACAGTGGTTGACAATAGCTGCATGCCTTTAATCAAACAATTAAAAACAGAATTCAAAAAATGACACATGGGCATAAACTAGCCCCCATTGGTAATGCTAGGGTTAAGGTTGGTTACCATGTCCTGCCTCTACTTCTGCTTGCGAGCGCTCTCATGTGCAGTAGGACGTGACACATGCACAGTAATGTGCACACATGGTCAAACCGCCCCCCCCCCCCGTCCATCTATTATGGGCCCTAGAAGCCTTATTCAGCTCGAGGTAAACCATAAACGTGCGACCAAGGTGCATCATATACTGACCCCTGTGCGGTATTGTGGGAAAGTTAATTGATTTTAAACCTCAGCAGTGACCACGGAACAGAAATAAATAGCAAGAGGAAAAAGAAGAATATCTATTCTACAGCAAATTGCACACGTTAACAACGCATATTAAACGAAAATCCTGATATTAAAACAAATAACCGGCTCTCTTCCAATCAAGTCTCTTTAAAAAAATCATGTGTCACAATTTATAGGTATGACGTTTCCATCCAACTATATTATGACAAAACCTCCACAACATAAATACTGTGCCGTTGTCCAGTTACTACTTTTTTCTCACTATACTCACAATCACATCAGTGATTTAGGTAAACTTTCACTATGGCTTCACCCAGTTCACACTGCCACTTCAATACTGTTGAACTTTCCCTGTCACTTAACTTTTCTTGGCGAGTAGCCGTTTAATGATATACGCACAAATCAGTGTCTCCTTTGGTTCACCTCACTTGATCTGAATCGAACACAAGACTCTCTAATCCCTCACGGTAATAGCACTCACTGTATGCCGTACTGTCCGTAGAAACTCACTTCTTTAACCGCACTCAATATCGCACCAGAAACGCTATCACCAAGTCACTGAAATTGTCTGAACCATGAAAATGATTGTTTACACAGGTCTCACGTTAGTTCTTGACGAATGGAGTTTTTAAATGAGGTTAGATGCCAATAACTTCTCTACGGGAGCACTGGCTTACAGAAACAGGAACGACAGTCAGATGTTGTGTACGTTCCTCTCATACTTCTGCGCTGAGTAGTACTGTAAATACAAAGCAAACTTATCACACTACTAATGATGTCAGCCACACTACCATGTTCGAAAACTGCTTACACTTTTTGACTATTCAGAGTTTTTCCTTTTAGTTTTGACGTCGTAGGAGGCATCATCACATTAGTAACTAAGAAACTCTCTCTCATTAAAAGATTGGCAATGACATACACTCCCATCGCACAAAACTTGCAGTTAACTGTACTCTGTGTATTCTCGAAACTAACAGGAAAGTAGAGCTATTTGTTATCGTCACAAAATACTACTTGCTGACCTGTTGATGTAAGAGTAGATTAGCTCACTGCATCTTCGCTGAAGGACATTCGTGTAGAACAAACATGAGGAAGAGGGGTGACAGGAGTATTTACCCTCTCAACTTTTACCCCATCAACAATTAATGCAGGCCACCTGTCTTTTCCGGCTGCATTTGTTTATGTATACACACATCCTTACAAATAAGGTAAGTTTCAAGGCGTGCTGTGGCGAAGTCGACCAGAAACATGATGTATTGGTATTGTGATTATGTGATTGTGATTACGTTACGTACATTTTTTGGCCTAGCAAACAATATGCTTTATTTTACCTGGAACTCAAAACTACTTGTATTTCCCATTTGGATTTGAAGCATTTTTTTACCTTGTTATGATTCCACCACCCTCACAATTTGTGGGAGTGACCGGTTCTCAGAAGTAGATAGATTACAGCGAGGGGCATGGCCTGGTAGCTAGCCATTAACGAAGTTAAAAGTACGATGTAGGGGAAATGACATAATGTGTCTCTTCTCCTCTTCTACTCATCTCTGTCTGTCTCTCCGACTGCCCTACGTCGACCTCCGGATAAGCTTAGGGCCCTAGCCGCTGTGACACCTTTAGGACGTTGTTTCAACATTTGGTTACATTATTAATGCATCATGACAAAATATATAATTCACATCCCATTCTTGCAGTAAACATAAGGAACTGATAGAAGCTTATCTACTGTTGAAACACTTTTTATCTGCGTTTTACTTTTAATTCACTGGCCAAAAATGAAAATTTTTGAGCTGAAAAATAGCTAATTCTTATGAACTTCCACCGCTGAATTGACAAATAATCATAAAAATGACTGATTAGCTCTTGTTTTGGTGATACGGTAACAGTAGTTTTTTAGAGTCTACATTTTCTGTTTGGGGAAAGTTTTAATTTTGAAATAGGCACACCTGGAAATTGATAACATACTATGTTTTCAGCTGTTTGTAGCTTATAAAGATTCATATTGTTGCTGTGAGTATACGATTAACGTGATTTCTCTTATAATTAGCAGAGAATATGTGGTGTTTTGAGCCTTTAAGGCGCAAACCTTATTAAAATGTCACAAAGGTGTGTAAATTCAGAGAATAACTTTTGTTACACATGTAAAATAACTTTTTCATCATAGAAACAGAATCTGACACCTCTTGTGAAGGTTTTCCATTGCCATTATTTTGGTGTGAAGATAGAGGATGTGGATAAATCATAGGCTCCACATATTCCTTTTGTAAATCTTTTTCGTTTAAACTACGAAAATGGGTTAAAAATTTAAAAAAATGATCAATGGCTTTTGCTGTATATTTGGTTTGGTGACGGCTACTTCTGATTGGTTCCACATATAAAGACAGAGTTATTAATGAAAAAATAAAAACAATTCAATACCTGAATCTTTCATCTGCTATTCGACCTATTCCATATTCAGATGCCCACCACTTCCTTAGTAATGTAGGCAATTCATCAATTTCCACAAGCTAAGTTTGTCGTCCTTGTATTACTGTTGGTCGTGTAGTTTACATGAAGGACATTTGTGCCAACACGACAGTCTTCCCAAAAAGACAATGTGATTATGAAGTCACCACATTATTCGATTGAGACCCAAGCACCTGCCAGGGGTTCTGCCATCAATTTAGAACTCTTGGAATCTAATGCTCATTAAAAAAATTCAACTGAACTTTCAATGTTGTTGAGGTATTTAATTAACGTGCACCTTTTCTTTTCACTTTAGTCACGTATGCTTATGAAAGTAGTGTTAATCTAGGGTCTTGATGATTTCATGTGTACACTGGATTGTACATGGTGATAAAATCACTTTTCGTAACACTATGTTGGGGTCCTTGGTCTGTTCCTCGCTTGCAGCTTACAGTGAAGTAAGAGATGTATGACTGTTTGGTTGTCATCTAAACATGGGCATTTCGATGAGCTTACTTTTCCAATTCTGTATCTGATATTCTTGGAATTTTCCATGGTTTGTAAGCAATTGCGCAATTATGAACGTCGGGTTTTAGGGCTGTTTCTTGCCTGATATGGACGCTCGGAAAAATGAGTTTTGTGTGGTAGCCTTTATATGAGGATATATGCATTGCGTTCCAGATATTTGTGTAGTATTAACAAAGTCTTTGTGTGCAAAATGAGAGTGACATTGTGTCTTATGCTATTATTCCTTGATACTTTTGGGTTTGGTTTCGCGAGGAAGTCCGTTCTTTCGTTCTCGTGCTGAGCAATGTGTCCTTGGATCCAGTAGAATTTGACCTGGCTGTTACGTTGTATATCTTGGACATCTGATGGACAATGGAACTTTTTGATTGTTACAACGAAATGCTTCAGCATCTCATTTTGTTGATCATTAAATAAAGTGACTAGGAGCATAAAACATTTATATTCTAGCTATGTCGAAATAAATGTATATGTAATGAAAGTAAGTTAAAATATCTGATATCATTTCAAGTTTGGCTTCTTATTTCGTTTAAATAAACTTGTAATTTATCAGGATGTATCTCTATGAAACGGACATGTGTTGACAAGGGATACACTTAATCTCTAAAGCTTCAAACTGCACAAAACATTTTTAATACGAGAGTCAATCGTACGCAAAATAAGGGACCTTATAAAAAGACGTATTCAAACGATCATCCATTGGTGCTAAAGCAAGTAGTGAAACATCAGTCACAACTATCAAATATGTATTTCAATTTCGTGATTAGAGGATCCATCAACAATCTAAAAAATGTCGGCTTTAAAATACTTAAACTACCTGACAAGAAAAGTCTTGTACTAACTAACTGAAATTACTATTTTCAAAATGCAAGTGAAATATTTTTACGAAATTCTTATTAACTTCTTCAACGAAGAAAGGGAGATGGTATTCTGTTGTTTAGGTAATTATAACCGTGGTGAATGAAAGATTTTGTGAATTGCATTTAAAATTAATTTTAAATATTAAATTACAAAAATAATTTGTTAACGATAGCTATAGTGACGCTCACGACAACCAGTGATCGCAAAAATTATTTGCCAAGGACACAAGAAAAACTTTTTTAACAAAGAAGACACAAAAGTCGCAAGAGATTGTGATAAGAGTTAAATATCAAAATGAAATTTGTCAGTCAGTGACACAATGATCGTAAAAGGTACCAGAAGTAAAAGTTTAAGGAGGTTAATTTTTTGCGAGTATCATTTCACTACAAATATATTTAGTTACCGTTCATTGCAATCCCTCTGAAAATTGGAATCTTCAAGTTTCTGCTGAGTATTCCAAGACATTCAGGAGATAACAGCTAGAATCACAATCGACATCACACTCAACACAAACAATTTCATGAAAGAATTGGAATAATGCAATCAAGGGAAAGAACCACTCCGCGCTTCACATAAAACCTCGGCTCAACGGAGAAGTAAACGCAAATTGCACGAGAAATCGAACAGACATCCATATTAGCATTTGAAAATGTAGTAAGTGCAGACTCTCAGATTGGGTTTCTTCAATAAGAGAGCGTTGTTGAATCTGAAAAAGGGGTGTCATGCAGGCGACATGGTGACAAATTGGATTACCAGAATATTGTGACGTGAAGCGCGGGGCGCGGCGGACAACAAAAGGCGGTCGCGGCTTAGCTACTTCACACATCACATACCAGGCCGACGAGCAAACAAAGGCGCAAGGCCAAGCTAGTTTCCGCATACCACTCTCGCGAGCAAACACGTGACTATCAACAATCAAGCTCCAACACAAAGGGTTTCCAAAGCCTTACAGATCTAGATACGTCATCATCGGCGTGTTTGTGGAAGTCAAGAAAGATCCGTGTGACGTCATCCTCGAGGAATCAGCAGAGGGAGAGTTACAGTTGCAGACCTGGGTCGGTCAGTGTGTACATATGTGGTCGCGTCGCGAAGAAGTTTTAACGAGTGTGGAGTGATTGTATCGTCAGAGATAGTGTACAAGAGGCAGAGAACGTGAAGAAAGACATTTAAAGGACTGATTAACGGTAACGAGGAGAAAAGATTTGTGAGCTATAGTATCACGAAAGACTAACGTCTGTGTTAACATCATTATAAAAGAACTGTGTTTTGTGCAAACGTTTGGAAGAAAATAAAGCGAGGAAAAAGGAATTGCTCTGAATTTTTCGTTTTGTCGCAATACGTTTAGAAGAAAGCCTAATTAATATGCAAACCTCGGTTCAATAGGTACGAGTATATCTTTCAGTAAGGATCTGGCATTTATAAAAATCACAATTTTAGCAAGCTGAAAGCAGTTCTTGAGAATGTTAAAATACCAGTCATCAATTTTGGACGTTTCCTTAAGCTTTGAAGCTGCAGTCTTCGATTTTTAAAGCGGAAAGAGGCAACACAAATTCAAAACATAGATGCAGAGCTCCTAAGTTACCACAAATACTGTCGTAGTTCCCTCTCCCTCCCCCCCCCCCCTCTCTCTCTCTCTCTCTCTCTCTGGGGTACCAAGAGTATGTGAGACAGCTATATTTTTTTCTCCTGTGCTTTTACACCAGATATTTTCAAAGCAATTTTTCATAATGGCCTAAACAAAAACACTCCAACACTTTACTTTCTCTACTACGTATAGTAAGTAGGGGAAGTATTGTACCCGACCAAAAGTTTCTATGTCGAGACTTCACCGAAATTATGTTTGAGGGCTCCCCCCTACCCCCTACTCGAATAAATAGGCATTTTCACAACAAGGCCCGTGTGTGTGTGTGTGTGTGTGTGTGTGTGTGTGTGTGTGTGTGTGTGTGTGTGTGTATTTCTGTCTATGAAAAGCAGAACTCAAAAAAGAAAAGTCGATTAAAAGTCAAACTTGAGATTTAAGTTTAATGTCTTTCAAGGATGCAATACGAAGATTTTTGGAGAAAATTTCTCTACCCAAAACTATCCTTTAAATGGAAAATTGTTTTTAAAAATGTATAGTTTTTCAAAAATGGCTCTTAACGATTTTGATTAAATGCCATATATTTAAGGTACTTTTATACCACATGAAACGTATATTTAGAACTTTCTGGCTCTCCCATGTAATCCTCTTTACTCTATACGGTCTTTGTATAACTGATAAACCGTAAGAGATAAGCAAAATATTACTGCACAAAAATGTAGATCTCGTTAAAAGAATTTATGTCCAAATGCATTTTTTGTGGAGTGAACCATGTCGGAGATATTCATGTTATTTGTGTGAGTTTTTCAATACCTACTTTTCTGAAATGGAAGATCGTTATCAATTTTTTATCTCTTGGTCGTGCAAAGAGAATGGAATTTCAAAGCCTTCATAAGCAACCAGGTTTAAAAGTTTGACTATCGGTCAAAGCCTGCTGTATTCTCATAGTCCCCTTGCACATACAAGCAAATGTATATTAAGATAATTTCTGCATGAGGTGGATGAATCCTAAGGGTTGCCAGAACGTTGCCACGACAGAAGAGGTGGCAGGGTACGTATATTTTCGCAGTTAGGAGCATCCGGGTGGAAACTGGCTTAGCCCGGTTCCTCTCCCACCCTTTCAAATTCGTACTGCCCGTGGGGGCCCGGTCGCCTTCTAATCGCGGACGAGATTTCCAGAGTGGAGTTATTCTTCCTGCCATGCTGCTGCCACGACGCTTGGCGACGCTTCCAACCCTGAAATAAACCTAAAGAGATGGAGGTGAAATGACAGGAAACTCGCCTGGTGACCCGGGAAATCTCACCCCCCCCCCAAAAAAAAAGGCCCATGGGCCAGTAAGGTTGGTCACGGCGATCGAACCTGCGCCTCCCGTATGCGGGCCATCCCACTTGGTACATCAGAGACCAAGTACGCCAAAAGGCACTGTAGTTCCCAGCTTCACTTCCAGTGATGGTCGGCCATTCTCTTTAAGCATGGCTGGACGGGCTTGACGTGATTAATGAAGCTTCATCGCCTTGTTGAACAATTTTCACTCGGTTCCAACATCCACTGTGATAGGAACGTCAGAGAGGGAGAAATGGAAGTACATTTCCAATGGGAATATAGGGAGCGTCGCAGTGGCTTCTCCAAACTGTAATGACAAAGCCTCTTGGAAAGTGGGAGGGGTTGCTAATGATGCTGCGAGCTGAAGCGTTCTCGCATATAGCTACTAAGTCATTATTGTAACATTAAGTTTAAAAAAAAAACAGATTAATAATTACTTGTAGATTTGCTTTGCAAAAGAGGTTTAGAAGTCGCGTGTTTAACATGGGATATTAGACTAATGAGAGTGCCGATAGAGCCTTTGAATACATGCTCGCATTCTTTTATGAGGGCTAGAAAGATACATAGTGTGGTGTAAGAACCACAAGTTTCCACAAGAGGGGGCTACCAAGTTTCTCCCACGGTCAGTTGTTTGCCCAATTCCCTCAAAAGCAGTCAATTGTAAATATACCAATTCCCTTAGCACCGAAAAGGAATTGCTGGAATTAAATACTTCGATTCGCTTCCTATAAGTTGATTTTGTTCTTAGTTTTATGTTGGTAATACCTAGTACCAAATCGATATTAAAGATATCAATCGATTCGGTCGGTTATGTCCTTGGCCTTGGCAGTAGGCCTGCTCATTCAATATGCGAGTGTGTTGGAGCGTAGATTGATGTGTGTGTGTGCGCGCGCGCATGTGTGTGTGCAGAGAATGGCAAACGTGGAAAAAATCATAAGTGTATGGGGCAAGGAATTCATTCAGCTAAGCAACTATAAACTTAGGATAGTGCTAGGACGTGGACGTGTGTGTTAAAAACCTGCAAGTTTTATAAAAAGTGATTCAAATGATGATGTGATCATAGAACAACATAACCATGATTGTGAAGATGATGAAAAATTAAATAGACAAATCCTTAGTTCAGTTGTAATTAACTTACAAATGAGGGCAGCGGACACGTGTAGCAGCGGTAACGGCTACTGTAACCTCGCCCAATTGGACATTCCATTATGGTAACTGTTCACTACTTGAGGTTCCAACAGTACAGTAAGGAGAACACTGCTAGCTGACACTATTATATGTACACTATTAGTATCTTCAAAGCGTTTTTAAAATATGCATTTTAAGCTGATGTTTACATACATACAACACAAAACTTTAAATTTCTACTCCTCTGCCTCCTTCTTCGAAAGAAAATTGTTTCACTAAAGCTTTAGTTTTTGACAAAGGAATGAAGGAATGTAATTTCAAAGCCTAGCGGGAACAATCGTTCTTGGCCCCTGACCTTGATTGGCAGTCCTGTAGGCGAACCCATAGCTTTTGTCTGTTTCATCAGCTCATATTGTATAATTCTGCGAATGAAACCATGCACAACATGGTGAGGGAGGGGAAACGTAATGATGTCTGCATGATCTGAGACAGTGCTTGCTAATTCACAGGTGCTTTTAGTGCAGCGTGCAGTTGAAGACATAGATCTTTGTGAAAAGAGTGAATATAGTGAATTTGTGAGACATTGATCACAGCGTAAATCAATTATGCCACCTGTACGTTCTAAATTAGGGATCAAAATATTACACAGTCAGATCAGAGAAATTGTTTCAAATGTATGGGCGTACATGAAGAAAGAATCTAAATGCCAAGAACTGCTTATCAGAACATTTTTTAAAAAACATCAGATGCTACAGGAGTATCAGAAAGAAGGTGCTCGGTGGAGACATTTTTCTACATGGACTGTACTGCCTTATTAAGAAGAAGTTATGTGAGTAGCATATGAAGCTGACGCACTAATTGGCATGCTGTTTGCAGTTACCTGGCTCGGTATTCACTTTCAAGCTTTACATTTGCTTCCTCCACGGTGAATTCAGCTGTACAAATGGATCATTACTTCCTGTCCTGCGTGAGTGCTTGGAGGCCTCCAGAAAAAAAAAATCTGATGTGTTCCACTCAAATGACTTTCTGTACTCTTGTACTAACCATTCTTAAAAACTCTTATTCCTATATCTTCTTCGTGTTAGTTAACGTAAGCATTTGTACAACTTATCTTATTACTTATTTCCTTGTAAGTGCAAGGGGAACGTTAGAATACAGTAGGCTTTGTGCGATAGGCTAATGTTTTAAAACTTTGGGATTCTGTTGTCTTTGCACACTTAACATATAAAAACTGAACAACCATGATCCATTTCAGGACAGTTCTAAGGTTTCCGAAACTGACACACACAACAAGGAATATCTCCGAAATGGTTCCCCCTACAAGAACATTTATTCAGACATAAATTGCGTATTTTAGCAAGATCTACATTTTGTGTGTGGGGTAGTAAGGGGTAGTGATGCGCCTCCTATAGCCTCTCCTACCCAATTCCCATCCTCATCCTGCCCGTGGTGCACCCTGCTTTTAACAGATGAGGCTCTAGGGACCGAATCACAGCGGTATAACTGTTTCATCTAAAATGGAGGAAATGTCATTTACATATGTGCTGACCTATCACAGCACAACAGCGTCCCTCAGAGGCACATGAGGGGAAGGTCGGTGGATCTAAATATCATCTATTTAGTCCTCCCGGCTAGGTCCGATGGACCCGTTGACCAACGATAGGTGTGGTCCCCCTTGCAAAATGGGGGTTTAAGTCGGGTGATGTAACTGCCACATTGTAAAACTGGTGCCCGTTAAGAAAACAGTTACATGAAAGCCACATACATGAATATGAGTCCTAAAGGTAAACATTCCGGAGTTAAAACTGTCCCCCAATCGGATCTCCGGGTGGGGACATCTTTAGGCAAATTTCATCACAACAATTCCAATACTTTAAGAATTCTACAATGGAATGCAGGAGGCATGTCCCAGCCTAAAAAACAAGAGCTAATGAAAATATTAAAAGACCAAGATATAGATGTCTTCACAGTACAAGAAGCCAATATATCACAAGAACAGGAAATATACTTTGAAATGGATCAGTACACTACACATGTACTTCCAAAGGCTCGTCAAATAGCAAGTGGTATTCTTACAGGAATTAAAAGAAATATGAAAGCTATTATCCAAATCCAAAAAACAATGGAAGAACAAGATAAATCAGAAATAGTTAAAATTGAAGTATGGAAAAGTAACTACCACTATAGAATTTACAGTATCTACAATCCTCCAGACAATACACTAGATCTAAATTCTATTCCCATAGAACCCAAAAGTATTTTAATAGGTGATTTTAATGCACACTCCCCTAGGTGGGGCTACAGAGATATAAATTCAGCAGGAAGAGTCATAGAAGACCTATTAAACTCGTCAACAATGGAATTAATATTTAATCCAAATGATCCACCCACTTACCTTCATTATAATGGTTCGGGTACAAATCCTGACCTTCTGATGGTGTCATCTGACATAATTGACAATACAAAAAGAGAAATAATAGAAGACCCAGGTTCAGGCCACAGAATCACCATAAACTCCATAAGAGGTCTAATAAATAAAAGTAACAAACCAAAAGTTAAAACTTCTTGGAATTTTAAAAAAGCAGATTGGTCCAGTTTCCAAAATGAGATAGAAGGGAAGTGTAATATACTGTTAGAATCAGAGTTCAAGTCAACAGATGAAATGAATAAAAAAATTTGTGAAATATTATTGACAGCAGCCAAAACACATATCCCCAAAGGAAAGTTAAAGAAATATAGCTACTTTTGGTCTCCATCTTTATCTAAGTTAAAACACGAAAGAAATATAGCAAGAGTCAAAGCCGAAAGAACCAAGTGTCCAGAAGATGTACAAAACTGGAGAAGAAAAGCAGCCATTTTTAAGAAAGAATTAATTACAGCAAAAAGGGCCAGTTTCACAAATTTTGTAGAACATATGGACTATAGGAAAGATGGAAATAAAATATACAAATTCCTTAATGAAACAAAATTATCAAAAAATACAACTGAACCATTAAAATATAATAACAAAAGCTTAACTACAGATAGGGAAATAGCAGAATCCCTTAACAAGTTTTATGCTCAGTCACAAAGAATACCCCAAGCGTATAAAAAACAAGATAAGGCTATCCAAAAAACTATCAGAGAAACTAGTAAGCCAAAAGGTATACGAAATGATATTTTTATTCAGGATTTTAATGAAACAGAACTGGATTTAGCAATAGAACAATTACAGAACAAAAAATCTCCTGGACCTGACAAGATCCACCCAGAGTTTATTAAACACCTTGGCAGGAAAGGAAAAGAAATCCTACTTAAACTGTATAACACGTGTTGGAGAATGACTGTACCTTCCGACTGGAAAAAAGCCATTATCATCCCGATTTTAAAGAAAAACAAACCCTCAAACAATATTAATAGTTTCAGACCAATATCTTTGACCAGTGTTATTGCAAAAGTGATGGAAAGAATGGTGGCATCTAGACTTAACTGGTTTCTAGAATATTACAACTTAATTAATAGTTCACAGACCGGCTTCAGACAGAATCATAGTACAAGTGAAAATGTACTCCTACTAAGCCAAGACATCAAGGAAGCTTTCAATAGAAAGGAGGATACCTTGGCAGTATTCATTGATTTTAAATCAGCATATGACTCAGTCTGGAGAAATAAATTAGTTGAGAAGTTGCAATCAATAGGTGTGAAAAGTAACATGCTTAAGTGGATAACTCAGTTTATTTCACAAAGATTTTGTGCCACAAAATATAATACATACATTTCCAAATATAAACAAACACACCGAGAACTTCCACAAGGTGCTGTTCTGAGCACAACACTCTTTAACATATATATATAAATGACCTTCCATCAATAATAAAAACTTTAGAAACCAAAATTGCTTTATTTGCTGACGATGTAATCATTTGGACTTCATGCTCTTCAAAAAAACCTGAATTAATTAAAGACAGAATAGAAACAGCCCTAAACAAAGTACATGAATGGAGCTCCAAAAACCTCATGACTATCAATGTGGAAAAAACAAATTATGAATTATTTACACTAAAATACAAACCAGTTAATGTTAGCATAAATTATAATGGTAAACCACTCAAAGCAGTTGATGATGCCAAATACTTAGGCATCACTTTCGACAGAAAGCTAAGTTGGAAAAAACATATAACAAACATCTCAGAAAAGGTTGAAAAGAAATTGCAAATCCTGAAAAGGTTAGTTGGTGCTAAATGGGGCTGTTCAAGGAGAGTCCTTAACACAACATACAAAATGTATATTAAACCAAACCTCTTGTACCGTTCTGAAGCTTTAATAACAGCAGCAAATGCTAACATCAATAAACTTGAACAAATACAAAATCAGGCTCTTCGCCTAATCACTGGAGCAGTTAAATCCACACCTATTGATGCCATGCTTGCCTTAACACGGGCCCCATCAATAACAACAAAAAGAGAAGAACAAGCATTGCTCCAACACGAGAAAATGTTACGACTGCCAAACTCTAAATGGACAGAAGAGAACCTCCCCCATTCAATCCTTAAAACTCATAGTAGTTTCCTAGAAAAGGTAACACAGATTAAATCCAAATTGAACATTCCTAACACCAGAGAAAATCTACTTATAAGAGAAAATCCATTGGAATTATTGCAACCTACCTTCAATTTGGAATTAATAGAGGAAATAAGTAAATCAGACACACCAAAAGAAATACAAAAACTTCTAGCTCTGGAAACAATCAATACTAGGTATCCCACAGAAGAATGGCTGCACATATATACTGATGGATCCTCCAAGGAAAACCTTACTGGAGCTGGAGTTACGTGTTCACATTTTTCCTTTTATCATTCTTTTGGCAGAGACACAACAAATTATGATGGAGAAATAGAGACTATATACATTGCTCTCCGACAATTATTAAATCTTCCCTTAAATAAATTTAACAAGGCAGTAATTCTTTCAGATTCTAAAGCTGCAATTCAGGGAATATGTTCAAATACTACAAAGAAGTCAACAAAAATTAGAGAATGCTACAAAATGTTAACACAACTCCAAAAAGTTAATAAGACTGTTCATCTCCAATGGATTCCAGCACACTGTGGAGTCATGGGGAACGAAGCTGCAGACTCACTTGCAAAGAAAGGCACAGCAATAAAACAAAAGTCTAAATTCAATTTCTCATATTCCTCAATAAAACGCTTGATCATAAAAAATTTTTGTCATTCATATCTACAAGAAATAGAAACAAATGCCAAAGATAAAAAAATGGATTACACTACTTTCCAATCCAGATATAATCCCCCAGAGACCAAGGAAAACAGCTGTTGCAGCCTTCCGGCTACTGACAAATCACGACTGCTTAGCAAGTCATCTCTACAGAATAGGTATCTCAGCCTCACCAATATGTGTCCTGTGTAACGATCCAGCAGAAATGAATGAAGAACACTTGAAGACCTGTGAAGCATTAAGATCAGAAGAAACTACAGTTCAAAAGTATTGGAAAGCACGAATGCTAATGGCTTCATTGCCAGGCACTAGAAAACAACAACAACAACAACATTTTGTGTGTAGTATGATTTGGTCTATCTCTAACGGTTTCCCAGTTATGCAAAAGTCCTCCAGACTAAATACGACTACAGGGGCTATAGCCAGAGAATTCAAGATATACATTTCATTTGTCATAAAAATATCTCAAACATATGACATTTTAATCAAAATCGTTAGACCCATTTTCAAGATATTCAAAATTTTTGGAAACTTTTCCATGTAAAGAGCAGTTTAGGGTAGGGCTATTTTCTTCAAAATCTGCATGTCGCATCCTTATTTTTTTTTTCTTCAGGGGGCCTCAAAACATATATTTCCGGTGAAATCTCGACATCGAATTTTTGGGTGGAATAGAATACTTCCTCTACTTACCAGTAGAGAAAGTAAAAAATTGTAGCAAATGCACTTATGCTCGCTTCATAGTTTTTAATGTATTATTTTATAGATAAAATGTCAGGGAATACGTCTGTATTTTTTAAAGATTTTTAACACATCGATTTAAATTATATTTTTGGTTTTACAAAATATACCATCAAAAAACAGTCTAGAATATGTGTGTAATAATGATTAATCGAAAGTCACTAAAAGTGTTGTGTTTAACCTTTTCAGTGCGCCAAACCCCAACTCTCAACTCTATATGGCCAGTCGGTCTGGGTGGCTCAGTTGGTTAGACGCTGGCCTACTGATCCCAAGGTCGCGGGTTCAAACCCGGCCCAGGTCGATGGTTTTTAAGTGTGCTTAAAAACGACAGCTCCATGTCAGTAGATTTACTGGCATGTAAGAGAACTCCTGCGGGACAAAATTCTGGCACACCGGCGACGCTGATGTGATCCTGGCAATTGATAGCGTCGTTAAACAACAAAATATTTATTTTTTATTTCTATATGGCCTTAGAGTAACAAGTGATTTTATACTACGGTGCATGCAGAAATTGCTTACTTTCTAATAGCCATAACTAAGCAAATAATTTAAAAATACGGGTCTCCTATTGGATGCCTGTTATTCATAAAAAAATTTGAACCTCCTACGAAAATGTGTTTTACGGGTGTGCGATTTGACGTGGATTGACCCATATACGTGACGTCACTGTGACGTCATCGAGAACTTGTAACCGTTTTTTCGTAGCTATTGCATAAGCCTAAGGATGATACGCAAGTGTATTGAACCGATCGTTGTAAGAAATATTGAGTTTAACTCAATTTATTGAAGTGTTTTGTGTTATTTGTGGATGCGACTATGCCTTTTTTTTACCCATTTCTAGGGGGGAAATTGGTTGAATCCGTCCACGACTAGTAGGAATATGCTCCAGTTCTGCTTGTTTAGTATCAAAATGCAGCACAGTGTTATGAAACTCTACACCGAAGTTCTGTACAGAAATGTCAAATCTCTAGCAACGTAATTGAAGGAAATCTGTCAGGATTACGATGTATTATTTCCATCGAAAATCTAGCAGCACTGAGGAGATTTACTGGCTCCGTTATAGTGTACAAATGAGGCTCCTGGGACCAGATATAATATGCAGATCAGTAGAAGGAATTTAGAACGAACATATCTGAATTAGTTGAAAATTAAATGCAACGATGGTAGTTGTTGGTGCTACTGTCGATTGATACTGTTACCTAATCATTTTTGCGTTCCATCAATCCATACATCATATAAGTTTACTTTTGATAAAAATGCATCATGTTAGATTTTGGACCCCTATATTTGCATACAGTTGGCTCCGTAGTGCAGTTGGTAGAGCACCTGCCTGCTGTGCAAGGGTTCCCGGGTTTGATTCCCGGTAGGAGAGTAGGAATTTTTCTCCAGTCAGGTTTATTCCTCATCCTTTCCTGAGTCTGGAAGTATAATGGCTGAGTGGTTAGACCACTTGCCTAACACCTAGGTGGGAGCCTCATGTGGTATTCGTGGTAGACGAAGCGGCCTCTAGGGGTGGGTTTTCTCCAGGTTCTCTGGTTTCCCCGCCACTCATTCCACCAATTGTTCCATTATCACCCTTCCAATCATCCATTTTGTCTGCATTTTATATCATCTTTTTCCTCACTATCATACCTGGTGCTTGGCTGACCACCCGCTTCAACTACAATGGAATTCTGTAATCCGAACGCTGAACGCATTGGAAAACTGGCGGACAAACTGGAGAATTAAAGTAAACCCTCCTAAAAGCCGGGCCATAATATTCACAAAGAGAATAAACCATAGATATTCGAGACATCAGCTTCGACCACTGGTTCGGGCAGGACCAACACAGTAACGTGGCATAACCATATATTATCTTCCACGTAAGGAATACGGCCAATGCCCAATTGGGCAAGCTATATCCCTTAATGAACCTCAATAACGCACTAACATGAACAAAGGCTGACACTGTATAAAACTTTGATCACACCCATACTCACCTACGTGGCGCCGGTGTGGGGATGTGCCACTGTGACGCACATCAAACTTTATAAGCATTCCCGAACAGAGTCTTACACATAATTGCACAACTTCCAAGAATTGCATCTTCAGATATGCTGCATGAGGAAATGAAAATAAACAAAATCGAAAAGTTCATAAAGAAATTAGCTACCGACACCTACGCCAAACTCCCAAAACACCACAACCATCTCATTGAGATGTTAGGAGACTACCAGACGGAAACAAGCATAACAGACCACATTCCCTATTCGACAGAAACTTAACTAACGCAAGCATTGACGATGAAGTACAAGACTTTCTAGACAACCTCCTCCAAACTGACAAGACACAGACAATAGGCATCAGAAGACAATTCACCCAGCTACTAACCTCTCACTCTTCACTGTTACAGGAAATCCAACCCCTACAAGGCGTCCGAAGACCTTGCGATACCCAGTCAAGGCGGATCCAGGGGCCTCCTTACCCATTTGCGGAAGATGACAACGGCGCAGACTCGCACCCTCACCTGACGCGCAAAAATTCCTTGCAAAATAGGTTAAGGCTGACGACCGGGGAAGTTCCACCTGGCGAATTATGTTCCACCATGTCATTCAGGATCAAATGCTAAATGTGTAAGCATATACCTAATACTACAAAAGTAGACGCATGAAGCATGAAAAAAAGATCATTTAACACACAAACATTGCGCGGAACCTGACAAAGACAGTATGTAAAATGTGCAACTAAAACAGACTCTCTCAGAGAGAGAGAGAGAGACTGTTTAGTTGTTTTAGTTGTTTTAGTTTATATATGTTAGTGCATGTATGTATATTTGTATACATCCTTTACCTATCCTTACTTATCATCACCCTCCAACACCATAGTGGCATTCTGTCATGGCTACAGCCTAGGACCTTACCTCTTGCTCCTTCCCGCCTACTGGGCGGCAGCATACAAACCTAACGCAGACTCACGCGGGTGCTATGCGGGACCGCACAAAGTCAATCCTAAAATATCCTCTCGAAAATCAACGAAATTCCTATCCGGTGCGGGCTTTTCAGTTGAATAGTGCCAGAATGGCGAAGCCGACATACCCCACTGTGCTCTCCAACACAGTGGGAATCCATAAACGGATTTTTCCTCCACTCGAGAAAAAAATAAGCAAAGGACCATCTCTATTTCCGTATCTCTGAAGCTCTCGAGTGATTTTTTGTATTTTTTAAATGTTATTTTTTGGCTAATGGACACTATGCGAAGAATCCAGCGGTCACACAGTTTCCAATATTCTGAATCTTGATCATGTCCTGGAGTGCACGATGTGATTCTTATAGCAAGTTTTTTCACAGTAATTACGGGACGGTCTGCCTTAATAATTTCATTCATTATTAATTTCTTATTGAGTTGTTAGTTTGCTGTGGGTGCTGTGTATCCTCATGTTGAAAATCGTTTTGTCCATCTCCATATACCACTGTAGCCCATTCGGTCATCATGCTGCCTTTTTAAAGGAAAGTGCATCATAACAGGCTAGTGAAGCAACAGTTGTAAACAGCGTTAGCAAATTGTCACGGTATTGAAACTAGTGCATATGAGAGCCGCTATTTGTATTTCGAATAATAGATATTTGATGTGTTGCACTTGCATGAGCTCTACTCTTGTACTAACCATTTTTACAAACGCCTATGCCTTAATCTTCAGATAAAAATTTTCAAAAATTATGTTATTTTCTTGTAGGTACAGGGAGAATATGGGAATTGAAGCTGTCCGTGAGCGCTTGTGCGCCACCGCGCACAAGTAGTCAAGTCTATCCGTCACTAACCGGGGTGCTCACGCGGAACCCGAATACATCAACTCCCTACCCAGCGCCACAACCCCATCACCAACACACACTCGCGATATCACCCCCCCCCCTCACTACACACATCACGCATCGCCACTATCATCCATTTGCTAGCAGCGGATACTCATGCCTTCACGACATGACTACCCGCTGACACTTCAGTAGATTACAGTTGTTACTGCCACTGGCAGGCAACTCCACACATCCCCACAAACAGAGGTAGGGACCTCTGGACTTCCGGTGGGGTTTTTTAGTGAGTAGGCTGCCCGGGTTCGAAGCCCGGGTAGGAGTCTTACACTCGCATGCATGCATGCGGTAAGGGCGTAAGTAGCCTTTTTCCCCACCACAAAAAAAAAATACCTCTACACCTTTACTTCCCTTGTGTGCATGGCCAGGGCCTTGAGTTATGGCCATGACCAGGACATACCCTTACTCGCTCCCGCCTAGTGGGCGGCAGAACTGTACACTACTTCTACTAAAGGAGGTGCGATTAGCGGAACTCCATCACTTTCACCTCTGACATCCACCCAAAAAAAAAAAAAATGATGATGAGAGAAACAAAAACTACTTACTACCTTTCAAAGAAAAAAACAATGTACAAAACTGATGGTCATTCCTTGAAAATGTGTAGGACAAGGTTCGGTAAAACCATGACGCTATAACTATTTCATACCAGGCCATTAGCACACAATCTCAGTTAACGGCACCCTTTCCGTCCTTCAGTGAATGACATCTGGACAAAGGGATGGTATTTCCAGGTAAACGGGCATAACACCAGAAAAAGGCACGCAGAACTCACTTGGACGTGACTGAAGGCAGTGTGAGGAGGCAGGGCAGAATATACATTTTTTCGGCGTGTTACTGAAAGCTCATTCTTGCACACACTTAAACCATCATGGTAGCGAATGAACTAATGTAGTTTTGGGGGAATAAATTTTATTGAATTATGCAGTCGCCTGTTTTCCTTTAAAAAAAATAAAAAACAGCTCCAGGACGTCCCACGCCCTGATACATATAGATATTAATTAACCATGCAAGAGCGACCCAAATAAAACCCCGACAGTCCAAAGCTTCGCCCTTCTACCCTAAACAACGAATTGTGAGGTGCTGAGTTGGGTGATTCAGTAACAACAGACAGCCTCAGAATACAGTAGCCTTTGACCGATAGTCAAATCTTTTAAAGCTCTGAGATTCCGTTCTCTTTACACGAATAAGATATAAAGCAATAAATCACGATCTGTCATTAGCTGAAGGTCTAAGTTTTCCAAAACTACCACAATAACAAAGAACATCTCCGAAATCTATGATATATATATATGGTACATAAATTGTGCGTTTTAGCAAGATTTATATTTTTCTATAGCAAGATTTGGTCCATCTCTTGTGGTTTAGCAATTATGCGAAAGTCATCCAGGGCAAACAGGATTATATAGACTATCGCCAGAAGTTTCAAAATATACATTTCATTTTCATAAAAATATATTAAATATATGGCAATTTAATCAAAATCCATGTAAAGGGTAGTTTAGGGTGGAGTAATTTTCTTCAAAATCTTCGTGTCGCATCCATAAAAGATATTGTACTAAACTAGCAACCTTGATTTCTAACGGTCTTTTCGTTTATTGCGTTATGCTGCCCAAAGACTGACAGCACACACACACACACACACACGCGCGCGAACCTTTTTCTTAACTTTGTTGTTTTGAATTCAGGGAGTCTCAAAACATATTTTCGGTGTAATCTCGACATAGAATTTTTGGGTGGAATACAATACTTCCTCTACTTACTTTATGCAATAAAGTAAAAAACAGTAATTTGTCATTGAAAACTATTTATTGCTTTTTAAATATTCTCCTTTATGATCAAAACGCTTTTGCATGCGTTCGAACCATTTGTCATAGATTTTTTTCCCGAAATCTGCTTGAGGCACTTCCAAAACGTGGTTTTTGAACGCATCAACGGCTTCTTCTGCGGATAAAATCGTTATCCACGAATTTCATTTTTGACGTCCACGAACAAAAATAAGTCACTGGGTCATTATGTAATCCAGTTTCTGAGTTTTCAAACAGTCGGTTGTTAGACGAGATGTATGAGCGCTTGCGTTCTCTTAATGAAGAACAATCCGACGATGCTTGTTTGGCTGCCTTACTTCACCGAAGACTTCCGTCAAGCTAATGGTTGTATACCACGTAGAGTTGACTGTTTTACGTTTGTCTAAAAACTTATCGTGAAACGTGGAAGTAAATAGATTGTTGCACTCTTGTCTCTTGTCTTGATAATCCATATCATAAGTCGAAACAAAGGGTTTTGCTGAGGCACGATTTTAAGTCATGAAAGTTATGACAAAATGTCTGAGGTAGGTTACGGTAAAAATGTACAACCTTCTAGTGGAAACGCCATGGCACCTACAACAATTAGTGTTGCCAAGGCTCAAAATATAAACAGTGGTCCTCGTACTCTGATCAGGATCCTGCTTCACACAAGCTTAGTAAATAATTCTAGTAACATACCATAGTACGTAAATTGAAACATTTAATTAAGTTCATTTCAGTGCCTCTTATAAATTTTCTTACATAGGTAGAATGTTTAATCTAGGAGACTGCTGAATGGAAAATACACAGCACATATCATGTGAAAGACAAACAATTTATATGTGTTATCTGTAAGTAGAGGACAGCCTCACCAATTGGAGCTAATTGAAATGTTATCTCCAATCCCTAAGACACGTGCAGCAAATACGACCCAAGACTGCTAGCTAACATCTGGATTGTTACAGAGAAGAACGTGCAAGTATATTATACGAGAAGTGTCCTCCCATAAAGTACCGTACATTCTCTAACGGGCACAGAACACAAATATGATGATATTTAAGAAGAGATATACATTAAGAAAGACCACAAAGTGAAGGAGGAAGGGAAGGGAAGGAACAAAGTTGAAAGTAGATAGGAAAATTGAACATCTAGGGATAAGATTAAATAGTATAAGATATTGGGGTGAAGAAAAATGTTCTAGCAAAGGAAAACAATACAGGCAATCAGAGCATGCGTGAACAAATGCAATTTTTACGCCGAAAGGGTAGTTTAGGGTGGAGCAATTTTCCTCGTGATCTTCGTGTTGCATTTTGAAAGCCTTAAATTGCAACTATGGTTTTTAACCGACTTTTAATTTTTGAGCTATACTGTCCACAGGCTAACAAACACGCAGACTGGCAGACTAATAGACACATACACAAACAGATATATATATACACACACACACACACACACACACACACACACACACACACACACTCACACACACACACGGATGTATTTCTAAAACTGATTTTTTATTCAGGAGGTCTCAAAACATATATTTAATGAAACGTCGACATCTAATTTTTGGCTGGAACACAATACTTCCTCTACTTTACGTAGTAGGCAATAAAACGGTAGCTTTTTAGAAAAAATAAATAAAAAAGCAAAATCCATACAACTGCCTTGAAATGTAATCCAGCCAGCTTCCATTATACAAATTATTTTACTTGGGTCCTCCCCTTCGTTTACAACAGGCACATTTAACTGCACTCGAAGCAAATTGTAAACTTTGGGAATGTCAGTACTCTGAATTATTCTCCTTGATGAGGAAAAGGTTTTACCGTAACACACAGCTATTTTCTTGTTCTGTAAATACTCGAAAATTAAACCAAATTGCTAAGTTTAACATCGCTAAAAATTGCTATATCAATGTACAAAGAACGTTTGTAACGCGCGAGTTCTGTTATATGGCAGTAAATCTAGTATATCTTAAGACATCGTACTGGGCTGTGATCAAAACCACACATCTTGCCACAATCGCCAACGTTCTACCAATGCCGACTCCAAGGGGAAGAAAATCCGTATGAAATAAAACAGTAAGGACTGTAATAGAGTTTAAACTTTAAACAGCAGAACGCTAGCCTAATCCCATTGTTTCCCGAAATAGGTATCACCTCCCTTCCTCGCTCTCTCTCCCTCTCTTGTTCCACAAATACATCTGTTCTTTTTGGAAGTAGACGTAGAAGAATGTAGTGCAAGAAGGGAATCAGCTAATGTTCTCATGCACAGAGAATTTATGGTAACATTCGTGCAATTTGGTCAGAAAACATGGAAGAAAAAGATAAATCCGATTCGATACTTTCAAACTCAAAATCAGCATCTTTTTTATGTTTTAGGTGTTGTTGCTTCTATCCTTCAGCTATTGTTGTTCATGTGACAAAAACGGCAAACTGAATACACAGTAACACAGTTATCTTCTCACTCTTAACAGTTTTTCGTGATACGACAACACACAACTGATTTCTTCCCGTAACTTTTACTCACTCCTTTCTGTCTTTCGTCACGTTCTCTGTCTCTCAAACAACTTCGCTATCTTCCTCCACGACGCGCCGGTTCTCTCACGTACAAACGACACTGATATACACTCACTAAAACTAAAAGATGAACTGACTCACTCAGTCTGCTCGTTGCCTCGCCTCCTTATATAGCAAGCATGACGTAACAGAGACCTTCTGGAACTTCTACAAACACGCCGGCTGCCGGAGACTTCTCCTATAATATGGTGAACTCCTTTTGGTTCTCCCGCTGATTGTTGTCACATGTTTACAATAGTCGCGAGAGGCAGCCTGACCTTGAGCACCTTTGATACATGTACCGCCAGTGGGGTGGTACAGCCTCCCCTTTGTTGTGCGCCGCCGCCGGCGTCAAAATATTTTTCCGTTTAATGCTGCTTGCCTACACCAACCACTGTGCAATATTACACTCCAACCAGAAATTTAATATGCGGAACTCACTGAAAATACTTATTTGAGATTCTCTGAAGACAAAAAGACATTATAAAACCGTCTGCACCTTTGTGTGTGAGTAAATAACCTAGTTATAAATCGAAGTGTCCCATAATTGCCAAACTTGTCATTTAGACTTAGCGTCTGCCAAAGATGCGACACTAGGACTTTTCAGGAAGGAAAAGAAAATTAAATGAGTACCCAAGGCCACCCTTTAGGTGAAAAATGTTTATTGTTTGTTTACTAAGATGGCTTCAACGAGTTATATTAATATGCCATATATTTATACAAGAGTTAGATTTTAATGCCCTTAACAATCTCCCTGCCCGCCTCGGTAGCGTGATGGTTAGCGTGTCTGCCTCATGTTCAAGAGGTCGCGAGTTCGGATCTCGTTTAGGGTAAGTTATCCGGGTAAGGTTTTTTCCGAGGTTTTCCCTACCTTGAGAAGACGAATGTCGCATAACTTTAAGCTCCATGGACCTCGGGCTCATTTGAGCATCATTTTACCCATTTCATTTCATTCATTCGTCCGATATGACGCAATGTTGGAGGACGTTAATTTAAAAAAAAAAAATAATCTCCACATTTCTAAACGATTTGCACGTCATATTTCAGACCGTTATTCGTAAAATGTTACGCAATAAATAATTAATCTATGCTGATTAACAAAATGCGCGTCTTCAATTTTGAGGCAGTATTACTTAAATTCTTCTTAATGTGAATGAATTTTACGCAATTAGTGAACTAGTAAGGTCCATATGGGAAGAGATTTTGAATGATAATGGAGGAAAATTGAGCTATGTGAACAACATGCATTGAAAATGTTAAACGGCTTCTATCAACACAAAGAAATCCATAAATACACAAGACACCAGGATACATTAGATTCGAAGCCTATAGTTGATGACAATTGTTAAACAGAAAACAGAATTAAAAGTTCAAGATGTTGGAGTTTTTAAAGGCCCCGCTTGTGGCAGTGATCATTATTTAGTAAATGCTAAGATATATATCCCATCTTACTATAACCCAGAAGATAATGATATCTCAAATGACAATTTGGATTGTTTGATAGTCCCACAATATAATTTAAGAGCTTTAGAGGATGAAAGTATTGTATATCTCTATCAAAAGAGGTTAGATGAAAAATTACAAGAGACAAATTTCCCTACAACTGAGTAATTATATATGTATGTGACTAGTAAGATACAGGAGGCAGCAAAAGAAGCTCTAGGAGAGAAAAGGATAGAAAATAAACATAAACATGTTTATTACAGGAATGAAAATATTAAAAAAGAAATTGAAATTAAGAACAAGAAATACATTAAATGGATGAATACTAAGAGTAATGAAGACAGGATGGACTTCAAAAAAGCACAAGCAAAAGTAAGAAAATTAGTTGCAAATGAGAAGAATAAATTTTGGCAAAAAACATGTCATAAAATTCAAAATTATATTGGTGGAAAAAGAAGCTTGGAATGTTTAAACAAATTTAAGATGTAATAATAAAAGTGGAAATAAATTAGGAGACATTCCTGTAAGTATTTGGAAGAACCATTTTGAAAATCTATTACAAGAACATCGAAAGGAATTTCTGAATGTGAATTATGAAATGGAAACAGAAGGCATTGATATAGTTTTAGACATAGAACTAGTAAAGTCAGTAATTGGACAACCTAAGAATGGTAAGGCCTATGGAACAGATGGTATTTATCCTGAACTTATTAAACAGGGAACGGACAAACTGTTTGAAATGTTGAGACTTCTTTTGGAAAGATGTCTAAATGGTGAAGAGATACCAAAATCGTAGAAAACAGGGCTTATATCCGTCATCCATAAAAAAGGAAAAAAGGATGATTGTAATAATAATAGGGGTATTGCAGTACTTAACACAGTGAGTAAAATATATTGAAAAATTTTGAAATATATGTTAGAAGATTATTATAAGAGACAAGAAGATGAAGAACAGGCAGGCTTCCGAGCTGGGAGATCAACGACTGATCACATTTTTGTGGTAAAGCAGTTAATGGAAAAGAAATATGTTCAAGGGTAGACATTGCATCTTTTATTAGTTGATTTAGAAAAAGCTTATGACTCCGTTCCGTTACAAAAATTACGGGAAGTATTGAAGAATAAAATAGAAATAAGCTTCTCTTAAATTCCATTGGGAAGTTATATGAAAATGCAACTTCTAGAATCAAGATAGGAAAGAACATTTCGGAGGAATTCCTAGTAACAAAAGGATTACGCTAAGGGTGTTGCCTGTCTCCAACATTATTTAAGATATGTATACAGCAAGCTTTATCCAATTGGAAGAAGAAAGGTAAAAATATGGGAATACCTATTAATAACTCCACAATTTATACACTGTTATTTGCTGATGATCCATTGGATATAGCTCAAGATTATGATGACATAGAATATATGACTAGAAAACTTATGGAAGAATACACTAAATGGGGTCTACAAATAAATTTGGAGAAAACACTATATATGTCTTGTGGGGATGAAAGGAAAGACTTGATTTTGGAAGATGGAATGGGACGTATCAAAGGACGAGAAGAATGTGAATATTTGGGGGTTAAAATAAATTCAAACTGCAGTCAGGAAAATGACATAAAATATAGAATCCATAAAGGTAGATCAACAATAGCTATGTTGAACGGCATTTTGTGGGATAAGGCATTAGCAGTGGATACAAAATTACAAATCTACAAATCTATAATAAGGAGCACTATAACTTATGGAGCGGAAACATGGCACCTAACAACAAACCTGAAATTAAAATTGCTTTCTACTGAAATGGATTGTTTTAGAAGATCCACTAGGCAATCTAAATTAGAGAAAATTAGAAATACAACTATTAGACAAAAATGAATGTTAATGATACATGATTAGATTTGTAAAATACAAACAATTGGAATGGTATGGTCATACACGTAGAATGATGGAAACAAGATTGCCGAGACAAGTTTTGGAATGGATTCCACCAGGGAGAGGAAAGAGGGGAAGACTGCGGAAAACCTGGATAGATGATATGAGGAGTAGTATGAAGGAGAAGAATTTAGAAGAGCGGGATTGGGAAATAAGAGAAGAATGGATGAAGAAGATACGCACTTAAACACTTTGGATACTGGAAGATGTGATCTCACATTGTAAACCTGTTGATAAATAAATAAATAAATAGTAAACTATTAAAAAGCACACAAAAGTTTAGCAAACAAAAGGTAGATTTAGTTTAAAAAAGTGTCTATTAAAGACCTGGTGTACCTTGTAGGTATCAAAGAAAAACTTAATGCAGCTATTCCAACAAAAATTTAGTCCAAGTTAACCTGAAATACATAGAGTAACAAGCTTTTGCAGGAGTAGTGTATAGAAACAGGAGACGAAATAAACGACAGTGGTTAATGCGTTAACAAATTTGAGTGTTTCTCAAATAAATCCGTTCACTTTTTAACGCAAAATCGTGATATATAGTTTAAAATAAATAACCTTCAGAACGTTCGTTTTCTGAACTAGTATATGCACTAAAATACTTTCTGCTATAGAATAAAGCCCAGAAATAAAAGTTTGAAAAGCTTGGCATGCGTAAACCTTTCCTTGGGAACACTTAAAAATACTCTGACGCCGGGCGCGGCCCACAACAAAAGAAGGTCGGGGCTGAACTACTTCACACCACATACCAGGCCGGTGCTCAAAGTCAAACTTATCCATACCACTCGCGCGAGCAACTAATAACAATGAAGAGGTAACACAAAATGTTTTCCACAGCATTCGAGAAGTGTCTGGCGGTCGACCTGTTTAAAGAATTCGTCGGTATAAAAGATTGCGGAGCATGTGAGGGTAGGCAGTTTTTGAGTCGGTCAGTATGTCAGTGAGTGTGAGACTGCAGTGAAAGATACGTTGTGTCGAAGTGAAGAGGTTTTCACGAGTGTTGAGTGATTGTATCGTCGTAGTTAGTGTTTGAGGGACATGAAAAAAGTGAGTCAAGGCCACGAGTAGAAAACAGTTGTACTTTGTAATATCAACGAAAGACTGTAGACTGTATGAAGGTCAGTAGAAGAGAACGTTTTTTTGTGGAAAAGTTTAGAAGAAGAAATAAAGCGAGAAAAAAGAAATTGACTGGAATTTTTGTCGTGTGATCACAATGGTGATAGAAGTGGATTTTGTGGAACTGCCGTTTTCTTAAAATGTATTTTGTAGTTTTAAACATCCAGAAACCATTACATTTTTAAATGTTACGTATTTTAGTGCGTGGAACTCAGTAACATGTTCAGATATTGATAAGAAATTATGATTGCTGAAAGTTTAACTTATTTTCTGTTTAAGCAAGAGATATTAGGTGTTCCTCGTTAAAAATACTTTATTTTTTAAGAATTTTATGTACTCAGAATCATTATCTATTCCATCAAAATGAGAAACAATCGACGCTTGAATTATGACGCATTAAGCAATAATAGGATTGTGTAAGTAAACACCCATAAATATTCGTATACTAAAATTGGGAGTGATATATGCAACTTCCATTCAGGAGATTGCTGGTTCAAACCTTTGTGACGCCAACCGCAATACGATCACCCTAAATTCCGCTACCCACAAACCGAAACAAAATAAACAGATGTAAATAAGTAGATATGGCGAGGATTGAGTAGCTGAGGTCATATTTTTCTATATAGCACTTGCTAGAGTACACCGCAAGCTACAGACAGAAAATTAACATAGTGTATTTCGTCAGACATGCATGTCTCTTAAATACGTTAGACTTTAATGAAAACCATTTGATAAAATAAAAGCATTTGATTTGTTGCACTCACATGCGTTTCTTTACTATTGTACTAACCATTCTTACAAACTCTTATTCTTATATCTGCATGTTAGTTGATATAAACATTTGCAGAAATTTTCTTGCGGGTACAAGGACAATATGGGAATACAGTTGGTTTTGAGTGATAATCAAATATTTTAAAGCCGATTGCTATATGAAGGCGCTGAAATTACCTTCTCTTTGCACGGCCAAGAGATACAAAAATGAATAGCGACCTTCCATTTGAGAAAAGTATAGGTATTGCTGGATTCACACAAATAACAAGGAATATCTCCGAAATGGTACACACCACAAACAAATCATTTGAACATAAATAGTATGTTTTAACGAGATCTACATTTTTTTGTACAGGAAGATTTGGTGTATCTCTTGTGGTTTACCGGTTGCGCAAAAGTCATCCAGAGAAAACCGGACTGCGTACGTAGTATTCACCTGGCGACCCGGAGAAACCCTCGAAAAACCCCATGGGTCAGGAAGATCGGCCACGGAAATCGAACCCACGACCTCCTGAATGCGGACCACAGACGTTAGCACGAAACTATCTCGCTCGGTTATGGTCTATAAATAAGTATATAATTAATATAGTTTCCTGCTTATGGACTTAGTTTCAATCTGTACTTCCATTTTTTTGTCTAATAACGGAAGGGCAGGTTCGATTCCCAGTACCCTTGCGAAGATTTTCTCCCGCTGAGCGATCTGGTCCGGGGTGCACTTAGCCTCATTGGGTCCCTGAGGGGTCAAGTGAGTAGTTTCTTGATTGAGAAGCAGCAGCCGCGTAACCGGCCGGGAGGGACCGGGGCGCCGACTACATCCCAAATCCAGTGCTGCACCCCACTCCTGTGGTAGGCAGAAGTGGGGGACGCAGCGGCTGGGCGGTAGGCATTGTCCCGGAAAGAGCTTTTGCGACTCAGAGTTATTATTGAACTGAACTTTAAATCGGTCTGAATTTTATACTAGTTAGAATTATAACAAAATGTTTAATGACTTGGTTTGGAGCTCTAAAGGTTGAAATTTAATGCGCTTTCCATTGGAAATATATTAAAATATGCACCGTTCTGTATTATACCACTAAGACACGGTGCATTAGGTCAAGTTGCCAGTAATACTGACGGACGTAGACTCAATGCTGACAATCCATACGTCACGCTATTGTAACGTCAGAGGACATGTGACTTCGCTTCCCAGAGAGGCAAGACAGGTGGAGCGACCAGAGAGGCAGTTCTTCAACTCGGAGCGACGAGCGAGCACACCTTTTGTCTGGGAAGGCGAGCAACATGTGGTGAGGTATCTCCTGGTGAAATTCAGTTGGCTTCATGGCCATATAGTTGCTGTTTTTTTTTGGTTTCTTTTTTGTTTGTTTGTTTGTTTGTTTGTTTGTCTTTTTTTTTTTTTTTTTTTTTTTTTGCGTAATCCTTTTACCTACTTTCGGCATAGTTGATAAGTTAAAACCTTTTAAATGGTCAACTTTTAGCTTTACCAAAATTCATTAGCATTATCTCAGGTTGAATTATGTAAAGGTGCGACCACTTGCTATAACCCAGGTACGTTGCCACTCAGGGTTGAGAAATTGCCTTATTAGGAACCAGTGGAAGCAAATTCTTACTTTTTCACATGTTCAAGATTTGTATCATACGAATAATGGTTGGGGGACATGCATTTGTAAACCAAGAAACACACCAAGAAATATTGAAGTTCTGTAGTAGCCATAGTGTTTGAAATTTAAAATAAATTAGCATTAATAGTTTCCTGCTGTATTAATTTGCTGCTTGTTAATACAATAACGTTAAACGATACTGAACTTGAGGCCCAAGAAAATTACGTTCGATCCATTCTTTCCTTCCTTAGCTATATTTACAATAAGTACTTCTGTTTTTCACACAGATTCCAAAGTTATTTAGGGAAAGGGAAGTAAACGGCCCAAATATTGGCAGAAATATAATGCAGCTGTCTTAGAATTCCGTGATCGGAATGTTCTTAAAACAGTAGCTTTAAATCATTGAATGCTTGCTGCTTGTACGAATTTCTCAGTAAGGGAGAGTGCTTTGTTGAACGAGTCAACCGGTGACAGAAAAGCAAAGCTGGTACTCAAGTCTCAATATTTGCGCTGCAATAATGACTTTTGAATTGTATGGACTTGGGCAATATGGCGCTGGATTTAACGAGGAGGATATCAGACTACCTTTTATATCCAGTTCGGCATGCTGTTAATGAAGTTCTTCCCTGGAGCCTTCTCCCATTACAGGACGGTCGATGACGCAATGGATACCCCCTTGATCCTGGTACCTTTATACTCCAATATGGCTTGTGAATATGAGGTCATCGCACCCTTACTTGTGTACGGATTATACTTAATCAAAGAAAATTGCATGTTGAAGCTTAAGCAGAAATAAAGGCCCATATTAATTTCCCAGATTTCTACACCTTCTTCCTCTTAATGGTGAGAAATATTCACTAGAAGTGGATCCAGTGCACATTTCCTGCAAAAATCTCCTGTTTATTTTCCTATTTTTATGTAACATCTGAAAACCATTCTTATGAAAGCATACATGTTTTTAGTTTTTTACTATGTGGAGCTAAGTGGGGGATGTACTGTATCTGATACAACATTTCAAAGTCGAAACTTGTGGCACTTTTGCTTACTTCTTTAATTTAACATTGTGCCATCTAACTATGAGCTCTTAATGGCCCTTTTAAACATCTGCCCCTTTTGACTAATTCCTATCCGCCGGATACTTCAAGATAGCGCAAGTTCACATTAAACAACACGTGCATAACAATTTATTAAAATAATTTAAACACAACATAGAATTATGCCAAGTAAAACCTTGGTAAATATTGCATTAAACCTGGTGAAATTAACAGTACGAGAACCACAAAATCATATACACAATTCGAACGTTACAACCTTCAATGCTTGAACAAATGTCTCAACATCAAGTTTCCTGTTTCTCATAAGTCATTAAAATCCTGTTAATATTTTTTTTCTCTGGCGTTAACAGCTCTATTATATTCTCGCCGATTACTTATCTTGGTAGAGTTCCTTAATACCATCGGGAGTGCGCCGCTGGTTCCTTGGGCTGCGTTAAATTTAAACCGTTGTCTTCGAACTGTTGGTTTGGCCAGATGAAGATCCCTTGAGTCACCACATATAGTCGACTCAAATCAGAGTAATTCCTTGTGTACTTAACGTGTACAGAACTTGAGTCTAACTTGTGGCGAAGACTGGTGCCAAACTTGAACCGAAGACTGGTGCCGAACTTGTGGCGAAGACTGGTGCGAAACTTGGGCCGAAGACTGGTACCGAACTTGTGGCGAAGACTGGTGCGAAACTTGGGCCGAAGACTGGTGCCGAACTTGTGGCGAAGACTGGTGCGAAACTTGGGCCGAAGACTGGTACCGAACTTGTGGCGAAGACTGGTGCGAAACTTGGGCCGAAGACTGGTGCCGAACTTGTGGCGAAGACTGGTGCGAAACTTGGGCCGAAGACTGGTACCGAACTTGTGGCGAAGACTGGTGCGAAACTTGGGCCGAAGACTGGTACCGAACTTGTGGCGAAGACTGGTGCGAAACTTGGGACGAAGACTGGTGCCGAACTTGTGGCGAAGACTGGTGCGAAACTTGGGCCGAAGACTGGTACCGAACTTGTGGCGAAGACTGGTGCGAAACTTGGGCCGAAGACTGGTACCGAACTTGTGGCGAAGACTGGTGCGAAACTTGGGCCGAAGACTGGTACCGAACTTGTGGCGAAGACTGGTGCGAAACTTGGGCCGAAGACTGGTACCGAACTTGTGGCGAAGACTGGTGCGAAACTTGAACCGAAGACTGGTGCCGAACTTGTGGCGAAGACTGGTGCGAAACTTGGGCCGAAGACTGGTACCGAACTTGTGTCGAACTTAATCCGAACTTATGCCTTACTTGAGCCCAACGCTGAGCTGCCATTCCGTCTTATACACCCGGCGGCTACTGCTGCACACGTCAGCCATTCCACCCTCACGACATACCCCCTCTGGCTGTTCTCAAGCCTATAATAATTTATTCTATATTAACCAATGGTATTACTCTTAATACCGTTACAAACTCCACCGGAAATATATGTATGTTTTGGGACCCTTTAGCCTAAAAATATGTGTTGCACTCACATGACTTTCTCTACTCTTGTACTGTTCTTACAAACGCCTCCTCCACTATCTTCTTCATATTGGCCAAGAAAAACATTTGCATGTTAGTTCGAGAATAACATTTATGTTATTATTAATTTTCTCGTAGGTGCAAGGGCAATATGGGAATACAGTAGGCTTTGAGCAATAGTCAAACTTTCTAAAGCTGATCATTATATGAAGGTCTTAAAATTCTGTTCTCTTTGCATGGCCAAGAGATAAAAAAGTGCATAACGACCTTCCATTTGTAAAACGTTTTAAGTATTACTAAACTCACACAAATACATAGCAAAGAATATCGACGAAATGGATCACTCTATGAAAAATGCATTTTTATACAGTAAGATTTTGTGTATTTCTTATGGTTTACCAGTCATGCAGAAGTCATCCAGGGTAAACAGGATTACATAAGCTATAGCCACAAAATTCAAGATATACACTTCATTTGCCATAAGAATATCTTAAACATATAGCATTTTAATACAAATCATTGCAGCCATTTTTGTGAAAAACAAAACTTTCGAATATTTGTTACTTTTGGGTGGGGATATGTTCTTCAAGAACTTCGTATCGCATCGTTAGAAAATGTTAAACCTGAATACCAAATTTGATTTTTAACAATTTCTTTTGTTTTTTATTCTTGGGTTATGCAGACATACACATATACACATGGAAATTTCTCTAAAAATGCTTTTTTGGATATTTGGGTGAAATCCTGACATCGAAATTTTGGGTCGAATATAATAGTTCCCCTACCTACTATACGTAGTAGAGAAAGTAAAAGTAGTGGAGAAAGTAAAAGGAGAGAAAAATACAACGAAATGATCTCCTGACATCACATGTGTTTCACAGCAGCATGCAACACGTACCGTGTAATGGATTAGGAAATTAAAGCAAAGCTAATTAACCATGAAAAGTCGATAAATATTTGAAAGTGCCGTCATTACGTTAATTTAACTGAAACAGCTTTAAGGCATGACTTCATTATTAAGCTAGCATGATAAGGGAGTCACTAGATTAAAGATGTGAATTTTAATTCAAGAAAACCTGTAGACCAATAGATATAGAGCATCAGTTATAATTACGCTGCGTACTAATAATGACAGGTACAATTTTTGTTTCCAGCGAGGCAAACTTAATGAAGATAGATCACCGTAGCTTGCCAAACGCAAACGCTCCAATAACTAGTTGCCTATATAACGACGTGCAAAAAAGTAGCACGTTCTCTCCCATATCCCAACAAAGGATACTGCACCACTTGTTTAGCACGTCGGCACACGTGCTCTAGGCCTATGACGGGTGTTCTCCTCTGTGGAGGGGAAAGGAGAGATACTAGTAGCATATGATTTCTCACTACCACATCATAAACAGATCTACTATCTACATTAAGGGGAGTCGAAATGCCCTATCTCTCCAATGTTAATAATGGCCCATTGTATGGAACACTGTTTAAGATAATTAGCTGACCTTTTTAAGAAATGTGTAATGGAATTTTACAGTTGACTGATCAAACAAAAACACATGTTCTTCATCAGAAGAAAATATAATAATTTTTAATAAAATGCTTAGTTTTTATGTTGAAATATAACGAATTTAACATTTAAAAAACTAACTAGTATGCCTAATACATAAAACCCTTTTCATTAAAATAGATCTCATTTGCTTGCAAATGTATGTAAAAATTTCAGCAAATCTAGCCAATAAATTTAAGAGATAGTGGGACATTATCTAGTTCTTCAGAAATTGCAGTTAAGATGATAAAGCCCAAAACCTATACGCAGTTTTATTCGAATAACAATTTAATGTATTTATGATTAATATAATTCCATGTGTCTTATGCCAAAATGGGCGGAAGATCTGAAATATTCATATGGATGTAAACCTGAATTTGCAAACAAAATCACAAAATTCACCATTTCGACTGTCCATAACTAGTCTGTTCTCCTTATGTGATTGGAGGAAATGTGTAATCAACAACTCCAGCGACTTCTAAGAAATATCAGTATCCCCATTGCGCCTTAGCATTGTTGATATATTGAAACTGGCCGCAGACCTGCCAGAGCCGTACGGCCCTTTTTGATAAGAAAATTGAAAAAATAACACTACCAAACTGCAATATGTCATTACTAAGGCTGAAGAGGGTAAGATTCAAATGCCACTGTACAACCCTATATACCGTGATCAGATACTATCTAATAGTTTGCTTCTAACAAGATAATAAATTGTATGAGCAGCTAGTTTGGAAGACACAATCTATATGCCGGCAAGGTAGAATTAGAATCAAAAATTCAATTTCATAGCTGGTATTTGAATCATGCATTACTGTACCAACGAAATGAGTTACATGGCAACATGGTGCTTTGACTTTTTGAGTGATACGGGGTTGAATGGAAAATGGTGCCAACAACAAAGCGATCGAGATCTACGCCCTTTAGCTACCTAACCTCAAAACCCAAACCCTTGAATCGTTTCTTGTCAGTAAGATAAATTGCGGAGGGTCAGGGAAATAAAACTGCGAACGATGAATGAGTTGTGAATTTGTAAAACAATGAACGTTCAATTATTCCAACATCGAATGCCTAATGCTAGGTTATGCTAAATATAATTACGATATGACGTACTGAGCTAGAATAAATAAGCAATAATGATTTCCTAATTGCTCGTTGGAAAAATAAGGAGCGGTCGTTTTCTGGTGCTGCCGGCATCGTGCATGTATCTGCTCCGCGCACTGTCTGCTTCCCCCGGGGGTCTTTCATCCTACAACCTGCATCTGACTGACACGTTCATAGTAACTTGCACTATGGTATTAACCTTCTTTTAAGTGGTTTAAACGTGTCGTCCATCTGTGTTGAGGCGTTCCCAGTCGTCATAGGGGTGTAAGTCGTAAACGCTCTGTAAGGTTTCAACTTTACACTTTTAACAGCTACATCAACAGAGGTTTCTGAAAAACTCACTTCTCTACAACAGTGTTTAGAGACTTCTTTGGAGAGCATTCGAATGGTACATCAATTTCCTCAAACTTTTTCTTCATTAGAACACCTTCTCTCCTGCTTTTTGGGGTTTAGCGTCTAGCAATTTCGCTGTCCTAAACTTATTAATCAAATACCCAGTATATCTACTTGCAACTAGAGTACCAAAATATGTATCTTGAAATTGTCTACATGCCTATCTACATGATTTGGTGTTAGGTAGTTTATATCGCACACAAAAATTCTTTGTACAAAGGGCTCTTTTAGTAGGCATTACAGTGGTCTATTAAGACAGGAACAGAAACAATAAGAACACCTTATAGAATAACTGACACACAACAGAAACATTTGAATAAGCTTTGACAATGAAGAAACTAGTCCTTAAAGTACGAACTGAATGCAGAAACCAACATTAACAGACGATAAAGTAAAGTCTTGAAGTCATTCACCGCTAGTGAATACCGAGGTCATTGCAGCACAAGCGAATTTCGCATAGCCTATGCCCATCTACCAGAAGAAGGCGAGCTGGAGGAATGTTTTACGTAAAAATACATATTATGGTTATGCACGCTAATGATTTACATATCAGAGTTACTGATGAATGTTAGCAAAATGTCACTAAATTTTGAATTAAAAGTTTCTGAAGATCGGTATATCAAAATAAACTGTGTAATTATTAAGAGTTATCTCTAGACTTTCACAAACACGCAGACCGCCGCATGCACCCTCAGATTCTGGAAACCCTTTGTGCTGGCACTTGATTGTTGTTAGTCCGTGTTTATCACATGGGGAAGCTTGTATGCTCGCCTGCCAGGTATGTGGTGAGAAGCAGTTTCGACCCAACGTCCTTTGTACGCCGTGCTCGGCGTCACAATATTGACTCATTTTAAAAGGATGCTTAATCAGAAGAAAAATGGCTCAACTTCCAGCTGCTGCTCAAGTATCTCTACAGAAAATAATGTTGAAAGTTTCACTGGATGTTCACACACACTTATACTGCACTAATGTTACGTTCTACGTTTCGTGGCATTCCGAATGAGTAACACGTATTTCGTAAAGTCCAAACAAAATTCTGCAATACACCGTTCCCAGTTGCCACACTTGGAACATTTAAGCTAATTAACTATGTTAAGTAGATTTTCCGGGCTTGTGGGCCGTGGTCGAGTTGGATTACCTTCTTCCGACGTTTCGCTGAAAACTGCGTCCAGCATCTTCAGGGTCAACCTCGACCACGGCCCACAAGCCCGGAAAATCTACTTAACATAGTTGATAATGTCGGCCGTGAAAGCCTCAGCACTTATATTTAAGCTAATTGTTTAGCTTTAGTGTTCAACCGATTAAAAGCCCTTCTACTTCCGCATTGCAATGGGGAAGAGAAAGAATTGTGATTGCAATATTCATCTGTTCTTTAAAGGGAATTGATGCCATTGTATTTTGTCACAATATACTTGAAGTATCCAGAACTCTACTGTGCGCGAAATGATTGGGCACTTTTTAATAGCTAAGTTCCGTCACTGATTCCCTATTTCACTTATTTGGGAAGGAATTTAACTGCAATGCTTCAAGGAGAAGAATTTCATGACGTATTTATTTTATATTTAAAACATAATTACTCCTGAGCCGAAAATATGAATAGTTCAGAATTGTCCCTGTTATATAGAATCGTCAGGAAATACTCAAGTCGCTATCTTTGAAGTTCTGTCGCTATACGACTTCAAAATACACCAG
Organism: Tenodera sinensis; assembly: GCA_030765045.1. Taxonomy (NCBI): domain Eukaryota; kingdom Metazoa; phylum Arthropoda; class Insecta; order Mantodea; family Mantidae; genus Tenodera; species Tenodera sinensis. The sequence goes on from CM060963.1 coordinate 144,208,029, forward strand.
ATCCTGCGACATGTCATATACACACATTTCATAGTAAACAATTCGACTTCCTCTAATTCACAAAGCCGGTTTCCATATGTACATAATAGGTTGCCTCATGCAGTTGACCTGAACAGCCAAGACCACAACGGCGAGACAAGTGGCTGGCCATCCATTGAAATCTGCAAGTCACGGATTAGAGTCTCAGCAGCCGCAGTCAAAAGCGTCTGTGGTAAAACATGTGGGAGGGCCCACGTGAAATAATCGGTGTAATAACACTCTTGGATGATAAGAAGGCATCATTTGACTGCAGTTCCATGGATTTTACTTCTATCTATTAAACAAATAACACAGCAATGAAAATAGTAAAAGTATAACAGTTTACACTTCACATGTTTTAACGGTTAAAGCAAGTATAACAAGAATATAACAGAAAAAAGAAGAACATTAAAATACTTCGAAAGTTACATAACATATGAACAATGTGGAATCATTAGGTCTGAAAGAGTTAACAGTTCAGTCGCTCTCTGATACCTCAGATCCCAGACGCTTTCTGTGGTGGGTAGACTGTACATTCGATCGTGACCGGGCACAAACCGAACGCTCGATACTTCTGTTAACAGCATACGGGTGACCCGTGTTAACCTCAGTATTAAAAACTTACTTTATATATTCTATTATGGGTTTCTTTTCCCAATTTATAATAATTAGGTAACTAATGTTTCTTTAGCATGCACAATTTACTTCAACAGTTGCGGTCTCCATGGCCGCACTCGCTAAAGCGCGCAGCCTTCATGTTTTCATAACGCATAGGATTGCACATTCGAGTCCTATCTCCATGTTTTTGTGTAGTGTTTAACGCCCGCTTTTACTACTACGGCACACTGATGACACATGGAATGAAGATGGAACCCCGGTGGAATGAGATCGCGGGGGAAACCGAAGAACCCAGAGGAAACCCGCCCTAGCGCCGCTTCGTCCCCCACAAATCCCACATGCGGTTGCCTGAGATTGAACCCGGACCAAGAAGCGAATGGTCTAGCCACTCGGCTACGGCGCGGCCGAGTCCTGCCTCGGGCTAGGGTGTTTGTGTGCATGTAAATGTGTATGTAACAGAATAAAAGTAAATAGAATAAACATTAGAAAGAAAACGAAAACAAAAAATCTAATGCGTTGCACTCACAGGACTTTCTCTACTCTTGTACTAGCAATTCTTACAAGCTCTTATTCCTATATCTTCTGTATGTTAAGATTAACATTTGTAGAAATTATCTTATTGCTATTTCCTTGTAGGTGCAAGGGGAATATTAGAATACCTACAGTAGGCTTTGTGAGATAGTCAAATCTTTTAAAGCTTTGAGATCCCGTTCTCTTTGCACACGTAACACATAAAAATGAACAACGATGTTCCATTTCACGAAAGTTTAAAGTTTTCAGAAACTCACACACATAACAAGAAATATCTGCCAAATGGTTCACCTCACAAGAAAATTTATTGAGACATAAATTGTGTATTTTAGCAAGATCTACAATTTTTGTACAGTATGATTTTGTCTACCTCTTACGGTTTACCAGTTATGCAGAAGTCGTTCAGAGTAGATACGACTACAGGGGCTATATCCAGAAACTTCAAAATATACATTTCATTTGCCGTAAAAATATTTCAAACATATGGCATTTTAAGCAAATTCGTTAGAGCCATTTTCAAGAAAATAAAAAATTTCGAAAGATTTTCCATGTAAAGGGTAGTTGAGGGTGGGGCTGTTTTCTTCAAAATCTTCGTGTCGCATCCTTGAAAGACATTAAACTTAAATGCCAACTTTGGTTTTTAACCGACTTTTCTTTTTGGAGTTATACTGTCCGCAGACTGACACACAGACTGACACACACACACACACACACACACACACACACACACACACACACACACACACACACACACACACACACACACACACACACACATACATACATACACGCGCGCGCGCACACACACAAGGACATTTTTCTAAAACTGCTTTTTTCTGGATTCAAGGGGTCTCAAAACATATATTTTCGGTGAAATCTCGAATTTTTGGGTGGAATACAATACTTCCCCTACTTACCGGTAGAGAAAGTAAAACGGTTAGAAAGTCTGATGCGTTGCAATCACACGACTTTCTCTACTCTTATGCTATCTATTCCTACTAACATTTATTTTTCTATCTTCTTCATGTTAGTCGAGATAAACATTAACATAAATTATCTTGTAGGTGCAACGTGTGAATACAGTAGGCTTTGAGCGATTGTCAAATGTTTTAAAGCTGGTTACTATATGAAAGCTTTAAAATTACGTTCTTTTTGCAGGGCCCAGACAGAAGTAAATAACGACCTTCCATTTGAGAAAAGTATAAGTTGCTAAACTTGTACAAATAAGAAGGAATATCTCCAATATGGTTCACTTCACAAAAAATTCATTTGGACATACATTTGTGTTTTAAGACATCCATATTTTCATATAGTAAGATTTTGTGTATCTCTTACGGTTTACCAGTTATACAAAAGTCATCAAGAGTAAACAGGACTATAAAGGCAGTACACAGAAAATTCAAAATAGGTATTCATTTCATTTGTCATAAATATCTTAAACATGTGGAATTTTAATGAAAATATATGCAGCCATTTTTGAGAAAATGGAATTTTTCGAAGGATTTTTCCAACTGAAGTGTAGTTTAGAATTTAAAATGTTTGTGTTGCTTCCTTTAAAGATATGAAATTTAAATATCAATTTTGGTGTCTAACCGATAATTCGTTTTTGAGTTATGTTGTTCACAGACAGTCGGACAGACACATACACACACACAAACACACACTAACACACACATACACACACACACACACACATACACAGGGGATTTTCCCTTTTTTGGGAACGAATACAATACTTATTCTTCTTGATACATAAATTTCTGACTATGGAACCAGCGCAAACGACTGTTGTCCTACCGCAAAATGGTGTCGCAATGAAGTTATACGGTCCCCTCACCCTGCACGCTCTGATGACTCTATTGTTTATGTGTTTACGTTTTGGCAACCCTTGCAGCATGATGTTTAAGAAACATAAGGGCGACATCACTCGAGGGAAGCATGGTACAGTTCGTCTGGGGAAATCGTACTTGAAACGACAAGCCATGTTTCGGAAGTGTCCAACTCCGGAACGCCAACAGAGATAACAGTAGCTGTTGTGATTTATATCCTGACTTGGTCTGCACACGCTCTTCGCCTAACAAGAAGCCATCTTCACTCAAGTAGGAAACTGAAAGGGCGCAGTGAAGTGTGTAAGAGAGAGAGAAACAAGCGAAGGAGGTTCTTGATATAGTCGGAGGGGGTTGGCCTCTTGATATTTGCCGCCACCAACAAATTAATATACTACACAACAAAAACTTATATTAAATTGCCTTCCGTTCATCTGCAAGGAAACTACGACGATGAGGCATCTCACTGCAGAGTGAACTACTCACTCATGAGGAAACAAGATTGGTATTAAAATGCTGCAAGCCTTTATGTATAAACGCTGTAACCCAGATACTGCGCCAATGCACTGTATATTAACCTTTAAGTACTGTAACAAAGTCGGCAAAAATGCATAGCCCATTTACTTTTTTAACACGTTATTTTCCTCTAAATCTTACTACAAATAATGCACAATTTCCTTCTCGTTGCTAACACAGTTTATAGTCTTTTCTGCTATTACAGTTAACAGTTGTTCTTCCGATAATATTTCTCAGTCTTTCAATGTCTTTCTCCAGTTTCACTGTATCTTATATCCTGGCTATTACGATACAATCACTCGACGACACATACACACTTGCTCACAGGCTGGCCGATGCACTCACGTAACTAAAACTAAATGTACATGACGACTTAAACAACTACTGTGACAGCAAAACCTAAACTCTAACTCTAAAAGCATACATTCAAACACTGGTTTTTTTTTTAATTTTTTTTTTTTTTTTTACTAATATTATTCTGGGGTGACTCTATTTATTTGAACAGTGGTGGTGTGTGTCCGGTACCGCCGAAGCAAACCGGATAATTGTGGGTGGATATTAAAGGTGGATCATTGACTTAGGCAGGTCAAGTATCATGGCGCGTGCCCTGACACTGATCTGCGATTTGGGGGGAACGTGGGTCGTACTGGAGGACCGATTGGAAATCTGGGGAGTGTCAGAATGTCGTGAATCTGACTGAGTTTAGTACACTGCTCACTGTCTGTCCTATTTATACCGGAGCCGGCGTGTCGTAATCTCCTTCGTGCACGTGTACATGACTCAGCAAAGAAAATTCTAGAGATTGCTGGACACTTCGCTGTTCGATCTCATACACACAGTCGCCAGGTGTCCTTATAGCGCCGGACCTCCTTCTTGTTTTGTCGGCAGCATTGTTTATTGTCACGTACACAGCCACTTAACGTTACAGACTACACCCCATCCCTGCAGCGAAGAAAGTCGAAGTGGAGTCATGTGACTAGCATGCCTGGGAGTCACGTAACAAGTGAATTTAGACAATTGGGCGGGGAAGTAAATACGCGCGAGTAGTGCTTTGCAAGTAGTGTGTGATATGGATATGACCCAAAATAAAAATATTCATGTGCCCTGAGTGTGGGAGTGCGTATAAGCATAGACACCATTTGCGGCGTGACACGTCCTTAAAGTTCACCCGGGGAGAGTGAATGCCGTGGCACCTCTCCAAAAACCATTTAAATGCAACTTTCGCAATTATGAAGGAGGAACGGAAAATAGTTGATGCGAACACTTGGAATTGATACACGATAGACGTATAAAATTGAAAGAACTGTAATTCTCATCATTTGGAGATTTCAAGAACTAGAAAGAAGAAACTTAAGCATCAACACAGTCATTCGCAGTTCTAAAATTGCTTCTCAAAATGTAAAACATTATTATGCGTGTCATCACTCAGGGAATTTTGCCTCCAAGACATGGGCGTCGCGAAGGGGCAGGGGTAACGGGGTGTCGGCCCACCCCTGGAAGCCAATGCACTCAATGCGCAATCAGTTACGGTTTTTAGACTATTATTTTAATTTTCATGTAAAGAACCGTTTTTATACAGTACAAATTAATATAGTTATCCTCAACAAATACTATAACGTTTGACAACAAAACTATGAATTAATATTTTTTGATTGCAAACTTCCAACATGCGCCCTTCCCCCCCCCCCCCCCCTTCTCCCTGTGAAAGGGTCTACCGACGCCCATGCTCCAAAAGCAAAGGTATTAAAACGTGTAAAACTGCAAGGGATCAATAAAATTGGTGCAGCATATCCTGCAAAGATGAGGGTTATTAAAGATCAACAAGGGGTGTGCGAAGTCAAATTTGTTTCAACTCATATTGGTCATCAACAGGAATTAGCTCATTTGGGATTGACAGAAAAAGAAAGAAACGGTATGTTTAGGTTGTTCTGTAGATTTATTAGCAGACAGTGTCTTTATGACAGTCCTAAAACAGGTTGCTATCCAACTACTGTATTTTTTCTTAGTGTGATTCAGTCAGTTGGCCGCCCAGGTTAATTCACTCATATTAGTATTTGTATATTAAACACCTTTATGAGCAATATAATTCCCTTTTCTTTACAATATTCAGTTCTGTTAGCATCACCACTTCTGGCATTTGAAATTACATTATCCTAAGCATGACTTTCTTCAGAAGGAAAGTAAAGCCGGTGATCCTATGTTGTAGATTTATGCCAGATAAAGGAACCTCAAGCCTGATAAAGCCTCTGAGCAAAATTAAGCCTTTTCATGCCCAATATAGAACGGGATGCTGAGAACAATAGCAGTTAGAGCATCCATAAAGAATCACTAAAATTCTATAGTTAACCAGTTTATATCAATCAATATTAATTGTTCTCCACATATATGGCATATGACCACAGCTGATCACGAGAGTAATAAGATCGCAAACATGCTACTTTTGGCAGAAAATTAATTGCTACCTAAATACTTTTTACAACCACTGAAATTGATTATAATCCATTCAAATTTGTCTATATTTTAAGTGAAAATAGATAACGACCTAGTCCTTCTTTACCCAAGGCACTCTCATTACTTAGGCTACATCAATAGTGCTATTCATTGCATTGTATTTTTATTTATTTCAAGGACATACACAGTGGGAAGCTGGAGTTGTGATTTGGGTGTAAAACTAACAAGCTCTTAGCGTCCAGTGCTGCATTTCATGGCATACCCGCCACACTTTCTCGTTCTGCCGTTACTGATGTGTTGAACGAGGCTATATTTATCATTTTATGGTGTAAACTTTAAAAATAGGGCATTCAGGAGTTATAGATGAGCAAATTTCTTAACTATTTGTAAGTCTTCCCGATCCACACAACACTTTTCCTGCTCCTTTTGTTTATGTCCCCTTTTAAACATCATTATCATCATTATGGCTTCTTAAAATATACTCTCAAACAAGAGTATACTTAAAATACAAGATTTGAAGAACTCTCGATTGACTTCTAATGAAGGTAGAGCCTACACCCTGTTCTTCACTGTAAACAGATATAAAGACTTCAGTAACGAAGCAGTATTTACTCATTTACAATTAACCATGAATAAACCACATGTAACTACAAAGTCAATCACGAGAGTAAATTACTCCGTGTGAAATTTGTACTTCTTCAACGACATTTAACGATCTGTCACTAGAGTAATAAGACATCTATAAATGTGACTACGATTACATTTGTTGGCCTACTGCTGTATTTAAATAATATTAATATTTATAACTTTTATGTAAAATTTAAAACTGTTGGTATTCAGAGGGAGTTATGAGTGTAATACCCAATTATTTTTTGATGTAAACTCTATAAAGTGTTGGTATTCAGGAGTGATGTGTGTTCAATATACATTATTTTGTGATGTAAATGTATAAAAGTGTGTATTCAGAAGCTTATGACTTGTAAATTATCTATGTAAAACTAGATAAATAAAGTGTTTATTAAATGGAAAAAAACTGTTCATAAAGTAAAAATATACAGTGCGACAATTTTGCAAATAAATTATCTAAAAGCAGCTGTGATATAAGCGTTTGCATGTTGAATTCAATCCGGAATGAGATCGGTTTGGATACACAAGGCTCACGCATTAATAATTCAAACCTTTTTGTTGATCACTTGGTTTATGTTATTGAACCTGTAAAAACATTGTTTTTGCGTATTTTAAGTAGGTTTTGGGGTTGGAGAATGTGTTTAGAAGAATATACTACGAGATTAGAGAAACAATAAAAAAGCCTTTGTTGTGTTTAATTACACCACTTTCGCTAACAAAACAAAATCACCAACCTGTAGCGTGCTACAGCAAATACAATAGAAGTTGGCATGTTTGGCAGATTCAAATCGATTTGAATCCGGTAGGCGTTTCCATGCAACAAGATCTTGATCAGATTCCAGTTCTAAGAGGATCGGATCTAGGGATTCAGTTCACTCTGAATCCCCAAATCCATGCAGGATTCAATCCAGAATGAGAACTCAAATCAATTTGAATTGCTCATGGAAACGTGGTAAATATTTATAATCGGGCAAATGGAAGAGTTTCTACACTTCGATGTGATACCTACTCCCAAGGTTTAAAGCTCTGCAATATTGAAACGTGTTTAAACTACAACTACTAAATGGCTCTGTTACGTTCAATCTCTATCTTTAGCAAGCATTCATCGCTGTCATTATGTTACATAACCCCGGTATTATCACGTTTTGTTATTCCAAGGTTTGCTCGATTTAAAGCCTTTCTGCCTTATTTTCTTTCCGTTTGTTTTTCTGAGTTGTCTTTATTACTGCCTCTGGTAATCTGTAGAATTACGGAACTATAAAGCCAGAAAAGAAGAAGCAGAAAAGAAAGGAGGCCGTGCCAGTTTTGACATATAGTTCCGAAAATTGGACGATCAACGGAAGTGATGACAGAATAGTGGAAACAGCGCAAATGAGATTTTTAGGAAGTATTGATGGATATACCCGTTTCGACTACCAATTACAAATACCTAATTGAAACAGCAAAATATGTGGGCACATATAAGCAAAACTGGTCCGATCACGGGTATCAGATAATCGACTAACCAAAAAAAGTTTCAAAAAACAAACCAGGAAGAAAGTAGAGTGTGGGAAGACTTAAACGTCGTGTAAAAGATGATCTTTGCCGAGCAACGAAAGGCCAACTTGGCCTATCTTACTGTTGCAACTGTTGCTGTTGAGGATGATGACGCTGATTCTGCTGATGATGAAAAAGAAAGTACATTAGAATTTAGATTTATGAAATTAGGAGAAAAAGAATAAAATCCAGGATTCCTTAGTGCATTATAAAATATATCAATAACATAAAAATGCACATATTGCAATCTAAGGGCATGTAAGGGGTTTTAAGCTCAAGAAAATAGAATATTCCAAACTACTCACAAAAATCTGATGTGCTGCACTCACATGACCTTCTCTAATCTTGTACTAACCATTCTTACAATCTCTTACTCCTCTATCTTCTTCGTGTTAGTTGAGATAAATATTTTATACAAACTATCTTCTTATTTCCTTGTAGGTGCAAGGGGAATATGGGAATACAGTAGGCTTTGAGCGATGGTCAAATCCTTAAACCTTTGAGATGCTGTTCTTTCTGCACGCTTAACATATAACAAAATAAGCAACGATGTTCCAGTTTACGAAAATCAAGCTTTCCTAAACTGACACAAATAACAAGGAATATCTCTTAAATGGTTCAGTGTACAAAAACATTTATTCAGACATAAATTGTGTGTTTTAGCGAGAACTACATTTTTGGTAGTGTAAAATTTTGTCGATCTCTTACGGTTTACGAGCTATTCAAAAGCCATCCAGAGTAAACAGGACTGCATAGGCTGTAGCCATAAAATTCAAAATATACATTCAATTTGTCATACAGATATCTTAAACATTTTAATCAAAATCGTTAGGGATATTTTCAAGATAATCAAAACTTTCATAAAATTTTCTATATAAAGCGTAGTTTAGGGTGGGGCTATTTTCTTAAAAATCTTCGTGTCGCATCCTTGAAAGACATTAAACTTATATACCAACTTTGGTTTTTAACCGAGTTTTCGTTTTTGAGTTACGCTGTCCACAGACTGACACTCACTCACTCACACACACACACACACACACACACACACACACACACACGTACACACACACAAACACACTCACTCACACACACACAGATAGAGAGACACACGCATGCGCGCGAGTGGACCTTTTTCTAAAAATGTTTTTTTTTGGGATTCAGGGGGTCTCAAAACATATATTTCCGGTGAAATCTCGACATCGAATTTTTGGATGGAATACAATACTCCTCTACTTGACAGCAGAGAAAGTAAAAATATGAAGCTCCTAATTTTATGCCGGAGTATTTGAAATTATTGTTTAAAAATTATTGTTTAAGCAACTTGAACAAACATACTCTTTGCAGATTGTCTATACGGAATGAAATAAATCCTGCTGTCATAACCCATCTCTGCAATATAAACGTCTATGCTAACAAAATGCAGCTTTTTCTAATTTCTCAAGGTTTGAAAAACTGAAAAGATGAACCGTACCAGTTGCCATAGCTCTTCTTTTTAAAAATCGGTATTTTAGTGTAGAATTAGAGTAAATAACACAGCTGAAACGGAATAAAACTTAAGTGCAAATAGCTGATATTTTGCTTTGGTGTTCACACTTATCTTGAGCTGCACTTTTTATTGGAATCGACATAAGCATTACTCCACATAAAGCTACAAAAAAGTCAAATTTGAATATTTACTAATCATCTTCAGTATTTTCCCCTTTGAAGTTAAAGCTTTCGACGTATACAGCAGAAAGAACTGTTCCAATCAGTAGGGGTATACATCCATAAAATCATTTTCAGTGTTTGTGCTGTCGGTATATTGGCAAGAGGTAGATCTTCCCGTGCTTTGCAACGTTGATTAATCCACGACGAACGCACTTATATTCCATGCTATTTTCTATAATGGGTATACTGAGCCAATGGGCCCAGCTCTTCTGTGGATAGGAGGAACATAGCCAATGAACCCCGGAACTGTCAGGCATTTACATAAGCAGGCAACTGAGCACAAACTTCTGCATCTTACAGTACGCATTTTATACAAGTGACAGGTTTGACACGTTTGATAAATGTAAATTCCGATTACGATTTTTGATGACTCATTGACATATCTTGCTTTGGAATACACCACAACTGGAGCTTGGGATTACGCTTCTCAAAAAAAAAAAAAAAAAAAAAAAAAAAAAAAAAAAAAAAAAAGTAAAAGGTAATGGGTGACAGAATATTGTGGTTGCCAGATTAATTTCAACTGTGAAATGCTGCTTTACACAGCATCTACAGTGCGTTCGTAGATCAGCCCGCGATGGTACCGGTGCGCCCTCTGCCAGAGTTGCGCGTAAACGACCGGCAAGTCATATGTACGGAGCACTAAGTATAGTACTAACTTACATTAGGGTTACCTGCATCACAACAGATATTGAAATTGACCAACGCATTCCCTGTACTTCCAAAAGCAATCCTGGTTTAGCGAATATCCCCATATTATCACACGGTTCCATATTTTACGACATAACAGTTGATTCATAGGTTTATGTAAATTCTATTTTAAATAACCCTATTCTGTAACTAACAAAAAATGAAAGATTGTATGACTGATGATAGAATAATTAATCCAAGACTGAGGTCAGGGGAACCAGGTGGACAATTGTGACAATTTTATTTATAGGGAACATTGAGCAACAAAGTGTAAGCACTAAGTCCACACATGTTACAAGAAGTGAAGGAATAAAATCACGCGAGATATACAGACAACCAGTTCAACATGAACTTCTGCGAGTAAATCAGAATTATTTTCGGAGGTATAAGGAAAGTGTTCAAGTTGAAGGTCATCAATTTCAACATCTGTTGTGGTACACGTAAGTCTAATATAACTTAGTAGAGCAGTTAATGACTTACTGGTCGTTTACGTGCAACTCTGATAGATGGTGCGCCAGTCCTCACTAGGTGCGGTGCAGCCGCGGGACGGTCCAGCTGATCTGCGAACACACTGTAGTACGAAGTCAAGTCCATTTGATTTTCATGTTTTTCCAAGATTAAAAAATCAGTTTTCAAATTCAGAGTTTAAAAAGCGTTAAAAATGCTGAACAATACTGTATCCGAAGAATTTGAGTGCTAAAACTCAAAGTAAATTAACAGGCACCCATAGCTACAACGATGTTGGAAGTCAGTTAATTGGAAGCATAAAGGTACGGTAATTCTATACAGGGTGGAAATGAAGTAATCCACCAGACTTTAACAGCAAGTTTCTCGTATTGTGAATAACAAAATACTCTTATACCAAAAGACTGACAAGTTTGTACTTTTCTATAAAAAAATACTTTTTGAAAAAAAAATTATTACCTGAATTATTATTGCATAGTGGTTCTAAATTTATGGCTTTATTAATAGAAAATTGAATAAACGACAACTTTTTTACTTTCTCTACTGGTAAGTAGGGGAAGTATTGTATTCCACCCAAAACTTCGATGTCGAGATTTCACCGGAAATATAAGTTTTCAGACCCCCTGAACCCAAAAAAAGCACTTTTAGAAAAAGGTCCGTGTGTGTGTCTGTGTGTCTGTCAGTCTGTCAGTCTGTCAGTCTGTCAGTTTGTGGACAGCATAGCTCAAAAACGAAAAGTCGGTTAAAAACTAAAGTTGGTATTTAAGTTTAATGTCATTCAAGGATGCGACACGAACATTTTGAAGAAAATAGCCCCACCCTAAACTACCCTTTACATGGAAAATTTTTATTTTCTTGAAAATGGCTCTAACGATTTTGATTAAAATGTCATATGTTTGAGATATTTTTATGACAAATGAAATGTATATCTTCAATTTTCTGGTTATAGCCCCTGTAGTCGTATTTACTCAGGACGACTTTTGCATAACTGGTAAACCGTTAGACATAGACCAAATTATACTATACAAAAATGTAGATCTTGCTAAATACACAATTTATGTGTCAGTAAATTTTCTTATAGGGTGAACCATTTCGGAGATATACCTTGTTATGTGTGGTAGTTTCGTAAAGCTTGGAACTTTCGTGAAATGAATCGTCGTTGTTCATTTTTTTACATGTTACGTGTACAAAGAAAACGGAATCTCAAAGCTTTAAAAGATTTGACTATCGCACAAAGCCTACTGTATTCCAATATTCCCCTTGCACCTACAAGTAAATAAGCAATAAGATAATTTGTACAAATGTTTATTTTAACTAACACGAAGAAGATATAGGAATAAGAGTTTGTAAGAATGGTTAGTACAAAAGTAGAGAAAGTCATGTGAGTGCAACACATCAGATTTTTCTTTGGTGTATTTCAATCGAATTAACGGTTTTTGTGTAAATTAAGTTTAAAAAATCCACAATTTGCTTTTTAACTGTTACAATTGGCAACATCGCATCAGCTGTGTTTACTTTCTTCCAACATCGCGAATGCTTATTTAACTGCATTCAATTGTATTTTGTCTAAGCATATTGAGGTGGATAGTACATTTACATTATAAATTATGCTTTACTAAAGATTTAGCAATTATTAGTGCCACATGGTTAAATGCAACACAGAATAACGGAATTAATAATGTAAGAGGTGCTTCACACATGAGTAACATAACCTTTGAAATGCTGCAATAATTGCAGTGCCACAAACGTCTGGCATACGATATTAAAACTGTAGCTGTGTCCATTCCAAGTGCCGGTGTTGGAAGCAAACTAGCTTTACTATTTATTGTGAAAATGAATGTCCTGTTCGGTCCCTGCTATTCAGTAAATAAACTTCGTAAGTAAAAGTTGTGTTTGATTCGTTAATAATGTTGATCTCGTATTATTGTTTCACGATGAACAATGCAGGCGGTTCCTATACGAGAAGGCTTATTAAGAACGCGCAGGTTATGTACGGATTTGCGGGTAACTTTCACCAGTTTGTATAACTACAGTATATTGATGTTCTTAACGTTAGCGACAAACACTTGGGTATCATCAAGCAGGAGCAATGTTGGCAGCTCCATGTTGGGCGCATGCGCAGTTAGTAGATTTGGACATACCTGGTATGCATTTCATTTGTAGTGAATTTATATCTTTCCGATCGTTTAGAGCGTATTTAAAGTCAGTATTTGTTTTTTCATCATATTTGTGATTTCCTAAAGGATACAATATCGCGATTGATGTCGAAAGTTAGAAAAATGTTTGCGGGGCGTAAAGTGAGGAGCAGACCAACCACACTTAATTAAAACATACATTCGTTAGCTTATCATAGCGTAAGCCTCTCAAATAGAACGGGAAACAATTCCGCCATTAACACATACCACATAAAATGTAATTACTCGGAAATGTAGAATTCGAAGTCAGTTTGCATACAGTGCAGTGAACAATTACTACATGTTTTCACGGAATTTCCTGGATCTCTGCCCAGTAGGAAAACATCTGAATTCAATGCATGGCCATCGTTACTTAAAATGGCTTTTATGGAACGTAAGAAAAGATCATTGTCCTACCGGTAGAAATAAATTACGCAATCAACAAGTGGCACAACGTTGCTACATACTCTCAGCTTTAAATGCGGTATCTAGTTAACGGTTTTTAAATTTAAAAATGTTTTAGAATTTTTTATTTGTTTTACTTCCACTCTCTCACCTCTCTCAGTCTGGCGGATTATTTCACTTCCATCATGTATATACGACATCCCCTCTTGCATACCTGAGCAAGTCTTCGGGGTAACAATATTACACATAAGCGAATTCTCTGGCTGAAGCTTTAACAAACAGGAAACCACACGGCATGCTGGAGACGCAATAAGTTAAGTGTGGAATAAGCCTGGAAGCTCATAAAGTACCTTACATTTGCCTTTAATCAGTGAGAGGAGATCCATTTCGCTGAGCTGGAATACCAACTTCTAGATGGATGTGAGAGATACGAGGAGTGGTGGTTCTGTCTTCTCGTTTACCTTCCACAAAACTTCTTCTGAAGATTATACTGAAGTACTCTTTGTTCTGCTTCTTATTACTCTTATTTTTATCCTTCCTAGTGGGCTCAATTCCAATATATGCTTCTTTAGCAATTCTTTGAGCACGTTTTCTTCTCAAATTATATAAGGCTTGCACTCCGTAATCATAAATCATTTTCGTTCATGTTTAATCTACCTGCTAATACCTTACAAAGTATAGCATTCCACCCAAGAATTCTATATTGGGTTTTCACTGGTAATATATATGTTATGAGCACTTTGAACGCCCCCAAAATAATCTTAGAAAAAGGTACATAATCTGTGTATGTGTGAACAGCATAACGAAACACGAAAAGTGGTTAAATACCTATATTGGTATTGTGATAAAATGACAATTTGACGAATCACACTCATGACACCAGTGCAACAAAATGACAAAGGTCCAGTCCACATACTTTTTTCTCACTTTATTTTCTTCTAATTGAGTGCACAAACCGGACGTAACAGTCTTCAGTCCTTCGTGACTCACAGCTGTTATCCTCTCGAACCTTGACTCTCTCCTTCATGTCTTTCTTCACTTTCTCTGTCTATCAAACAGCACACGCCAGTTGAACTTGGGCATTTCCTCTGCCCCTCGGTTCTCCTAAAAGCAGAACAAAGTTCACGCACGCCACTGACTGGATTTACCCCTGTGATTTCTGCAACTACTTTAACGCACGAAGGTTTATTTACTTACCCAAGGGCCAGCTAGAGTGGGCCAACTGGTATATATACACACTCAAATAATTACGGAATACTTCAATTATAATATTGCTGACTCTTTCTGCGTATTAAGACCATAATTTTATCCGAATCAAATGTATAAATGGGGGCTCATTGCCGTTGCTTTTGTCTATGCTTTAGAGCTTTAAACATATTTGTTGGTCACTTAGCACTAATATTCCTTAGCAGATGCTGTGCGCTATATAGCATATATATACAATGGGTGCCAAAAGTGTGTACCACTTCAAGCAAAGAAAAAACTGTGTTAACATAACAAAGCTGAAAATGAAGAGCACTAATCATTTTAGACTTTTACAGTTACAACAGAAAATGCTCACCATTGGCGTTGATACACTTCTGAGTACGATTAATGTAGTTAATGTTTTTCCACACAATAGCGTGCGTAGGACATGATTGGAAAGGGTCTAACTCTACCCTTTCCACTTGTGAGTACGTTTGCGAAAGTGTTGTCAATTATTACAGAACATGCTCTTTCAATTTCTTCCTGAAGTGCTGCCAGTATGGCTGATTTTCTGCGTATACAATATCCTTAAGAGTTCCCTATAGGTAGAAGTGCAGCGGAGATATATCATTGCCTTCGGTGCCACGAGTTGATGGTTCTATTCTATTCATGCGTCTGTTCAACAACATTTTTGGTTTTCCAATACTATTTCAAGGCTACTTTCTGCTGTTCAAACAATGATCTTGTCTCCATTTTGGCTAGCAGAATCTAATTTGAGTGACACCTGTTTACACATCTACGGTAAGCTTGTCTTCATTTTGTTCACTGTTGATTTACCTGTCGCATACAACACTGGCATAACGTATGTCGGTCACATGTGTTTGAAGAACACCATTCTACTGTTTGTTCATCAGCTCATGGTCTTAGAGGACTGAAGGGGAGAGTAGAGACATCCCATATAGTTAACGCAAGTTTTTTTAAACGTTGTAGATAACGTTGCTGCTCGTTAGGCTGCCAAGTTACCTTCAATGTTATTCCCGCTATGTTTGCTCGCTATATTAATATAGCAATCACTACAGAAACCAAAAAAAGTCAAAAGGCACCAAAGATGTGGGTAATTATGTGATGATTTATTCGGGAGTCGATCAAACTACAAGAACCGCTAAAGGAGTTTCCATTTGGATTGATGAAAAGTGGAGAAGCAAAATACTGGATTATGAGTTTATCAGTGATAGAATAGTAAATGTAAGACTCAAAACAGAAAGAGGAAAGATATCAATAATAGGAGTTTATGCTCCTGAAGGAGGTAAATCTGAGGAAACTCACCAATTTTACAATACACTACAGAAAACATTAGATAAATATAACAAATCTGATTATGTGGTACTAGCAGGAGACCTAAATGCGAGAGTAGGCAACTCCCCTATCCCAAACGTGTGCGGACTCTATGGAAAAGAGGTTGTTAACGAGAATGGTAAAATACTGAGAGACTTTGTAACGTTTAATGAGTTAAAATTAATCAATACATTCTATAAGAAAAAAGACATACATAAATATACATGGGCTGCCAGAGGATCAAGAGGATCAAGATCATTAATTGATTACATTATAGTAAATGATAAATTAAAAATTTAATCAATACAACTGTTAATAGAGGAGCGGAGCTATATACGGATCACTATTTGGTAACGACAGACATTTACATATTGGAGAAATGGAAAAAGGACGGAAGAATAAAGAAAAGTTGTAAAAATATAGTAAAGAAATTTTTAAAATAGACTTACTGCAAGATAATAGCATAAGAGGTCTGTTCCAATATCGAATGACACAATATTTGATTGAGGTTAAAACAGAAGAAGATTTAGAAACCGAATACCAAATATAAAAGCTATAATATTAAAAACGGCTAAGGAAGTTTTAGGGACAAGGAAAAATAATAAACGAAAAAAAGGAATAAAGTATTGGAATGAAGAAATAGAAATGGTAATAAAAGAGAAAAAAGCAGCATACTTAAAATATTTACAAACACCCACTCAAGAAAATAAACAGAACTATAAATTGAAGAGAAATACTGCCAAAACTAAAATAAGAGAAAACAATCAGGAATCAAGGAACTGATTTATAGCAACAATAGGACATGACCTCTATGGGAGACAAAGTATAGCTTGGAAAATAATGAAGCATTTAAAGACAACAGAAAGGGATATAGCGAAACTTTCATGCTTCTCACAAGAAGAATGGATAAAATACTATACCGCATTGCTATATGATAAAAATATAGCAAAAATATTAGATGAAGAGTATGAAGAAAGGACAGTAGATGTGATAACATTTGAAGAAATGCAGGAGGCCAAAAAAAATATGAAAAATAGAAAGTCGCCAAGTATATATAATATCCCCATTGAAGTATATAAATATGGAGGATTAATATTACAATTCCGCATACTACATCTACTAAACATATGTTGGAGAATAAAGAAGATCCCAAATGAATGGGAAATAGCTAAAGTTGTATCTATCTTTAAAAAAGGGCAAAGGAATGAATGCAAAAACTATAGAGGTATACACCTTTTAAATACAATATATAAAATATAATTCGAATTATCACAACTAGGGTGAAAATAATAGCTGAAACACATATTACTGAAGAACAACATGGATTCAGAACAGGTAGAGCATGCATAGATAATGTCTTTACAATAAAACAAATATTAGAAAAACGAAGAGAATTTAATCTTGAAACCCATCTAGCATTTATAGATTTAGAAAAAGCGTTTGACAAAGTTAACCGGTTATTGTTATGGGATATAATATGTAAAAAGGGATACCCACTCACTTAGTTAAAATTATTCAAAGCCTATACAGAAATACGAAATTGGTAATGGAAATGGAAGGAGAAATAACAAATGAATTTGAAATAAACAAAGAATTGAAACAGGGATATAGTCTATCTCCAATTCTTTTTAATATATATAGATGAAATTATAATAGAATGGAAAAAAGTAGTGCATGAGGGGATTAGGTTAGGACAAGGAAGAGCAATGAATGCCCTTCTATTTGCTGACGAGTTAGTTTTAATCTTTGACAAGGAAGATAGAGTACAGAAAGGAGTATATCAACTAAACCAAATTTGTAAGAAATATGTTTTGACAATCTCAAAGACAAAAACAAAAGTAATGGCATTCCAGGGAAAATATCCAATAAGGACCACTATTGTAGTAGAGAAAACTATAATAGAACAAGCATCACACTTTCAATACCTTGGCTGTGATATATATAACCTATGAAGCGGAAAATCAAGATATAAGGAATAAAATACAAAAATTCGAAGCAATTTGCGGAACAATTAAGAGAACCCTCAGGAATAAAGCAAGGAAAGAAACCCAAATAAGATTTTACAAAGTGATGGCAATCCCAATATTAAACTACGGAAGTGAGGCATGGATAATAAGGGAAAAGGAGAAGAGTAAAATACAAGCTGCTGAAATGAGATTCCTACTGTCAATCAAAGGATGCACAAGAGAAGATCACATTAGAAATGAAATTATTAGAGAAGAATTGGAAGTACAACCGCTACTAGAAGAAATCCAAAGATATAGAAGCAAATGGGTCGAACACCTTAATCGCATGCCAAGAGGAAGAATACCAAAACATGCCTTCAATTATAGACCAAAAGGACGAAGATCAATAGGACGCCCCCTAAAGAGATGGCTCCAGGAAATGTGAGACCGGAACAGGCTTAAGCCTAACCCGTGAAGGAAGAAGAAGAAGAAGAAGAAGAAGAAGAAGAAGAAGAAGAAGAAGAAGAAGAAGGAGAAGTTTGCTCGCTAATATGTTAATATCTCTTATTTTCAGTTAAAAATTGGAGGAGTCACTAGCGTTATCTCGGAAGTAAAGAAATCCCCGCCTAGGAGTGCTCTGAAATCTGCTATGGTATTATGGTTGCAGAGCAAAGAGACTCACAGTGAGAGTGTCGTGTGTAAAACAGGTATTTATAGGAATATTGAAACAAACCTAAGGAGATTCTTAAAGCGGACGTGTTTTAGTTTTTGTTGTTTTACTTCTCATTACGATTTTTTCGTATTACTATCATTTTTTTAATCTTTGACGTAGAAATTGTAATTTGTCCCCATGTATGGGTGGTCTCTAGCTTGGGCAAAGGTAAAATAATTAGAGAAATGCAACAGGTGACCGTTCCTTACAGAAATTGCACAACATAATGCTCGAGGATAAACCACTTGCGACCGAAACAGGGTGGCACGGTTTTTAAAAACATATAGAAAAGGTAGAAAATGATCAGTGAGAGAAAGATGGAGCACTTGAAAATATATTTTATATTTATAAGTTAAATACACCACATGAACTGAAAATAGCATTTAAGTTCCGCTACTTTAACTACTTTGCTTAGATCTGGCGTAAATACACATTCCAAGTTTGGTACTACTATCGTAAGCGCGACCAGAAGCAAGTTTAATTGTTTACTGATATACTCACTTGTTGCATTCATCCCAGGGACTGGTGATGAACGAACTGTACACATGCTACTGTTTTTCAATCTAACGTTGAAATATATTAAATAGATGTCTCCTGTCAAACTGGGTATACATGTTTTTGGCGCCCTCTGTATTATTAAAGCCAGTGAAAGTATGACGTAGGTCAGAGCTGAGATCTGATAGCAGGCAATTGCACCAGTACACAGCAGCGATTGTAAAGTGCTTGCCTCATCTGACGGACTCCGCAACACTGACTTCCAGCACTGAAAAAGCCTATTACAATAGGTGGGAGGGAGGCTATCTCCATTCAGCAGCGTATTATCGTAATCTGCCTGAGATAACCTGCCCATCGATCGCTGTACATGGTATTAGGTGCGAACAAAGCACTACGCCTAGCCATTCATCTCGCTTTGCCCCTCACAAAGCCGGCAGTAATTACGGGTTCTACGCTTCCTGGCCAGGAAATCTGACGAAAAAGAGATGCAATATCCATATTTGACTGAAGTTGTGCTACTGTGCGTATAAATGTTCATTTTGAAAATGGTAACTAGGTTTTACATTTGAGTGACGAGAGATTATTGACAACACATACGTAAGTAGGGAAAAAATCGCTTTCCCCAACTTGTAGTGCTGCAGGAGGTAATTGTATCTTTATACTGCCGCTTTGTGTTCCTCAGTTTTCATTTGGCTGCTTGTTGCATGAAACACATGAATATTCAAGAGCACATAAATATGTAAACACATATCGTTATTCGGAGAGAAGAGGCTCTACCAAAATTCACGATTCAGTTACATTTGTATGGTATATTGTCCCAAGGATGTTATGTTTAAGAAAGGTAGTACAGCTTTTCAGAAAAACAAAAAATTACAGATAATGACGTTAACTAGCAACTGGGAAGTTCAGAGATAAAAATTGTCTTTTAATGTTCCCTTTATATTCCGCCTTTAGCACTGAAGGCTTTAAACCCCTTGGATTATTGCTCAACATCAATGATGTTCACTCCCTAAGGGTGGTTTCTTTCTATTTTTACTTTTATTCTTTTTTTCTTTTAGAATTTTGTGTTTCTATTACTTTGGTTCTCCTTTTTTACATTAAATTCACACAACAGTCACACTCACATTCATACTTCCTGACTCTACAGACGATAGGGAATAATCGAGGTTCAAGAAAAATTCCCACCATCCCAGCCGGGAATCAAACCCTGGGCTCCTTACACAGTAGGCAGGTACTGTACCGACTGAGCACCAGGGCCAGTCAAAATAGTCTTATTTTGTTGTATTTGTCAGAATTACGTAGTATCTTGTGCTCATATTTTGAGTTTGTTGGCAGCAAAAATAACTGCAAAACGTTAAATAACATCATGTGCTTCTACCATCTATAATGATAATGTGTTATAATGTGTTATAAGTGTGTGTTATAACTTATAACACACACTTCTCAAAAGTTTCTCAGAATCAACTACATATTACCCTTTCATGGTGCATGATTACACAGAAAATTTGCATTACCAATCTTTATAATTGGTTTTATACTTTGAAGGTTGCGCAGTAATATGAAACTTATGTTCCATTCAGACAACTTTCTCTATTAACGCGTCTAGAATTATTCTTACAAAAGCTTTTGGTCTATATGCGTTTTATTTTGCTAGATAAGCTTTAAATTGACATTTACAGAGGTAATTTAGCCGTGGCGAATGACCTTGCTATGATCTGCGCGATTGATGTCACGCAAATTCATGGGGGCGTGGGGCGTGTGATGGGGGGGGGGGGGTAAACGCTTGCGTTTCTTTCCTGGAAATAAACAAGACACTGGTAATAATGCGAGCGGCCACTGTGCTTAGTGACGAACTGCTCCCGATGTTGACTGCACCTGACACCCCTATGTGTCACAAATACAAAAGAGAACTTCACCATAAACCACTGCGCATCTATCGTCCATTCGCCTCGTCTAAAAATACCTCTGCACGCATCACAACTACAAGAACAATATAGATCAGAGGGTCATCCCATACACAGGTAATAAACCACCATTTTCGAACTTTACAAAATCGAAGTATCGTGTAAAAAAGAAAACTGGAGTTAGAAAAATATAAATCTGCTATACAACCAATGTTCTGCCCGAAACGCAAGTATATCGGACACAACAAAGAATAAAGGAGTAGTAATATAACAGTCGTCACACAAATTAATTATTTGGGCGTGACTTTGAACCACAACCTTTCATGGAGCCTACACCGTAACACAGAAACTCATTCCCTGCTCCAGATCATCCTGGAGGTTGTTCTCCTATCACCTGATCACAATATACAAATGCTGTGTTCTTCAGCAATAACTTATACCTCTATTATCTGTACCATCAAAATCGCCACAAATCACAAATGGACAGACTGACTTGACTGTATACACAAATCCTCATATTTATGACAGTCATATCGCTCGGTCAGTAATGAGGCATAGTCCTAGCAAATGTCCTGCCTATAGAATCGGATATCAGATTACGAAACGACGTCTGGGCACTAACCTTTCACCAAAAAATCTGATGTGTTACACTTACAAAACGTTTCCTACACTTATACTAACCATTCTTACCAACTCTTATCCCTATATTCATGTTGGGGGACATAAACATTTGCATAAATCGTATTGCTTATTTCCTTGTAGGTGCAAGGGGAACATTAGAATACAGTAGGCTTTGAGCGATAGTCAAATATTTAAAGCTTTGAGATTCCGTTCTCTTTGTACGGCCAATAGATAAATAGGGGAATAAGGAATCTCCATTTGAGGAAAGCATAAGTATAGCTAGACTTACACAAATGACAAGTAAAATCTCTGAAATGATTCACTCAAAAAAAAAAAAAAAAAAAAAAAAAAAAAAAAAAAAAAAGAGAGAGAGAGAGAGAGAGAGAGAAACGTTTGGACATAACTTGTGATTTAACGAGATCTACATTTTTGTATAGTAAGATTTGGTCTATGTGTTACAGTTTACGAGTTATACAAAAGCCACTAAGAGTAAACAGGACTAAATAGGCTATAGCCAGAAAATGAAAAAATATACATTTCTCAATTTTGAAATATCTTAAATTCAAAATTTTCGAAAATGGTTCATGAAAAACGTAATTAGAATGAAGGAATTTTATTCAAAATCGTCATGTTGCTTCCTCAAAAGATGTTAAAGTTAAATAATTCTGTTTTATGTTAATTGATGTTAAATTTAGATTTTAAGTAAAATTGGTTAAATATTATTAACGGACGAGAAGACCGTATAGAGTTTAATATGTGTAGTAATTAATTGAGCTAAGGTTTAATCTTTGGTTTTTATGCAATTTATTTAATTGGGGTGATTAGAAGATAACGTAAACTCTTCTTTCTATTAAATAAATTATTTAGTTATATGATCCATATTTGATGATTAAAAGATTAAATTACCTTAGGGATAACACATAATTCTTTTTAAGAGTTCATATCGCAAAAAGACATTGTGACTTCGATGCTGGATTAAGATTGGTTTGGTTTTCAGCTTTGGTTTTTAACTGAATTTTCGTTTTTGAGCTATGCTGTTTACAGGTAGGCACACACACAAACACACACACACACACACACACACACACACACACACACACACACACACACACACACACACACACACACACACACACAGGCACAGAGAGAGAGAGAGAGAGAAACACAGAAGAACCTTTCTCCTTTTTCTTAGAACTCTTCTTTTTTTGATTCAGGGGGCTCAAAACATATTTCTAGTGAAATCTCGACATTGAAATTTTGGGTCGAATACAATACTTCCCCTACTTACTACGCGTAGTAGAGAAAGTAAACAGTTCAGCAGTTCTGCCCGAATTACTCAAAGCAGATGTCTTAATGAAGCTAAAACTTTACACTCTCTAATGGATCCAAGCAGACGTAAACGTTCGGGCAGGCCTGCTGTCTACAAAGAAGCACGGTATTCAAGCGCAGCTACTAATAGCTTAAATGAGACTAAAATGGAAAAAAAGGCTAACAAAAACCTACGACTACATATGCATAAATGATGACTCACAAGCAGTCTTAAAACAATCAATATGAATAAATCGATCAACTTCTTTTTTAGTCAGATCATGATAAATATCCAAGATACACAGCGTGACAACAAAGTAAAATTCTATTGGATCCAAGGACACACTGCTCAGTACGGGAAGGGCAGATTGCCCCACAAAAACAGAAATGAAGTCTCAAGGAACAATAGCTTATTACAGACTATTTATTTAATTTTAGGAACAAAGGCTTCATCACAAATATCTGGAATGCACTGCACCGTTCATCACATAAAACGCACCACACAAAACGCAAGTTCCCGAAAGTCCATGCCACAGAAGGAACGGCCCTAAACCAAATTTTTATACTCATACATGTCCTAAGAATCCAGAAATACCTGAAAAGAATTGCGAAAACAGCTTCAGCGAAGTGTCCATGCTCAGACGACAACCAAGCAGCTAAAAATGTCTTTTTTCACTGCTAGGTACCAGGTATACCAGTGCATACGAAGACTCCCAACACAGTGCTGCGGAGAGTGATTGCAATCCAATTTATATATGCAATCTGCAAGGCATTACACGGAAGGTTTCATAAATATCTGTGACTAAACTGAATACATTTCCGAAATCCTGCAGTACAGTAAAGCATCTGATATGTTGCACTCACATGGCTTTCTCTACTCTTGCACAAACTATTCTTACAAACACTTATTCCTCTATCTACTTCATGTTAATCGAGATAAACATTTGTAGAATTTGTCTTGCTCATTTTCTTGCAGGTGCAAGCGGAATACAGTAGGCGTTAGGCGATAGTCAAATTTTTAAAATTTTTTTGCATGACCAAGAGATACAAAATGAATAACAATGTCCCATTTGAAATCTTTGTATCGAATTTTTGGGTCGAATTCAATACACTCAGAGGGTAAAACGGCGGTTATAATGTTTAACGCCCCCCCCCCCCCAAAAAAAAATGAACAGCAAAGCGTGCTGCTATCTTATGGCTTTGAAACTCCATTCTCCTTGCATGACCATGAGTGAAAGAATAACAAGTATTTCCATTTGAGAAAAGTATTTGAAAATTCAAACCAAAAACGAGGAACATTTTGGAAATTGTTAACTCCTCAAAAGCAAATACTTTACAAACTGTGTACTTTAACGCGATCGATATTTTGGGATAGTAAGTATGTCTTACGGTTTACCACTATACAAAATTCATCCAGAATGAAGAGCAGTTCACGGGATATTCAAAGAAGGTTCAAAGTTTATTATGTAAACATTTTAAACATATGGCATTTTAATAAAGAATTTTAGAACTTTTTTTAAGAATATCAGAAATGGCGAACCTTTTTGCATACAAAGCCTGGCCACGTGCGACCTCTTCCTCCGTTCATTAGGAAGCGACACACAATAATTCGCTATGCTCGAAATGCTCAAAACAATCGAATGACTGTGAAGTCAGATGAACAATTTATTTTTTGAATACGATAAATGTTATGTTAGTAAACATTCATCCCCAACTGCGAGAGGTTTATGGCGAAACAATGAGACCACAAACAGGCGAAACTCAAAATCTGATCGCTTCATTTGTTTGGGAAAATTTGATCACTCTCCCAAGTTAAAGTGTTTCCTTGGTGGAAAATATTCCAACCATGTTGGTGTTAAAAAAGAAGTGCAGACTTGTCTTTTATCACAGGCGGCATCATTCTTTGACAAGGGGTTACAAAAACTGATTTCCCTTTGCGATACGTGGCTAAATAAGGATAGTAACTAAGTGCAGAAGTAGTGAATGGTGTAAGGTTATGAGTGGTAATAAAATAGTCATATTTGGAAGATATTTGTATTTGCTCTGCTACGTATGGTAAATATTATTGTATTCCACACAAAAGTTTCACCGGAAATATATGTTTTGAGATCCACTGAATCCAAGAAAAGCGGTTTTTAGAAAAAAGGTCCGTGTATATCTGTGTGTCTGTATGTGAATAGCTCCCTAAAAAGCGAATAGTCGCTTAAAAACCAATGTTGGTATTTAAGTTTAAATATCTTTCAAAGATGTCACACGAAGATTTGGAAAAAAATTCTCCGCCCGAAGCCAACTTTCATGAAAAACTTTTCGAAAATGTTGATTTTCTCAAAAATGACTAACGATTTTCAGTAATTGTATATTGGTAAACCGTAAGAGATAGAGTAAATATCACTATACAAAAAATGTGGACCTCACTGAAACACCCAATTCAGCTCCATTTTTTTTTCTTGGTGGAATGAACCATTTCGGAGATATTCTTGTTATTTCTGTGAGTTTTGCAATACCTATAGACCGTTCTCCAATAGGGCATTTATTGTCTTTAGTCACTTGTTTATTGATTGATTATGCAAAGAGGACGGAATTTCTAAGCCTTCATATGTCGACCAGCTCACCCAAAGCCTACTGTATTCCCATATTCCCCTTGCAACTACAAGAAAATTAGAGAATGATTTCTGCAATTGTTTATCTCCACTAACATGAAGTAGATAGAGGAAAAAACGGTTCTTAAGAATAGTATAAGAGTAGAGAAAGTCATATGAGTGCAACACATAAGATGTTTTGAAAGAAACGTTATCGGTACTTACTTTAAAAACTTGTAATTAGATGGTAAAGCCAGAGCAGTAATGAAGGATTGGAGGAACTGCTGACGGAAATAAGGTATTTGTGAAGTCAAGGTGCAGCCGTACGATCATCAATGGGCAGCTTGTGCAGTGTCGCGTCACATGCCTGGGCACAATTTTCATCTCGTGGACAATGTCAACTACTGTGTGTTTGACATTATAAGGGCTTCGACAGCTGCTCTGTTTGGGTAGAAAGTGGACAAACTTAATTATATTCACTCTACCGGTTGTGTACGTTCTAGTGATGAAAATTAGCCTATGTGCTGAACCTAACGGCTATTAGAAGATAAAGCAGAATGTGTGTGTGTATATAACTGAATTTAATCATTGTATTTGTGCATTCTGAATGATACACACGATAGGAAGGATTTACTCAACGATTCCAATGCAATTATCCTTTGCCATAAGCCACAAATGCATAGAATAGCTCTAGTTTTTCACGGCTGGACATGGTTTGTTTATCAACTCTAAAATAAATATAGTTTTGATATGCATTTAACGGGCGTCAATATTCCGAATTTTTAGTACACTTGCAATGAGTTTCAAGAAATAAACCCTAATTAAAAATCGCCTCATGCACGTTAACTATTGATGTTCTAAACCAGCGATTCCAAACTCGTTTCCTTGGAGAGGCTTACGTAATTAGCGGCGCTGGGGGGTGAATCAGGTCTTGTCTGTGGCGAGTAGAATTAACAACCAGTCAGTCAGTGTTTAGAGACGAACATAACCAGGCAATTCCATGACAATTTCTAAGTCATACCTTGAATTTCCTGAGAATATGTTCATTCTGGATGATTTTGCATAACTGGTAAACAGTAAGAGACAGACAAAAGTTTACTAAATAAAATATGTCAAATGCGGCCTTTTTTCTTTTGAGTGAACCATTTCCGAGATAGTCTTTATTATTTGTTTGAATTTGCCAATACTTTTGCTGTCCTTAAATAGCAATGTGATATTTGTTTTTTTTATCTCTTGACCCTCCAAAGAGGACGGAATTTCAAAGGCATCGCATAGGTACCTGCAATAAGATATTTCATAAATGATTATGTACATTAAAATGTAGTAGAGTATGCAAGAATAGTGCGTATAAGTAACTATAACTCTACATATATTTGCGAACAAACTTTCTCCAAATTGAAGTATATTAAAAGCCTTTATCGCAATATGATCACTTGGTGTATCTTCTAAGGCTATGCACTTCGACTATTTGTCGCCAAATATTCATAGATTTCTTAAATGTAAGCAGTACCAAAGGAGTTACCAATGAACAGATGTTTATCGCATAAGATTTAAAAGGGCTTACGTAAATCAAATACAACGTATACATAACAAAACGGATACTGCAACACAATTGAGTGTGGAAAGAGTGGTACAGTCCGCATAAAGTGGAAGAAAGTAAATCCAACCTCCCCCATTTCGCAAATGTTGGACATCGCTGTTCTAAAGGAAATTAAATTTTAAATATCATTCAATAAAGAAATTATAATTGGGCGTAAAAATTGTCGTGTACGTGCGTATCTGCAAATGCTGTAACTTAAATAAGAATGTTATAAAGATAGCAAAATGGTTGGAAGTCTTTCAGCGATGTAATCATGGAGTACTGTTAGTAAAGAAGAACATTTTCTTCAGAACGTTTTATATTTTCAATTCTTTGACCAAGCGGGATGGTTCCACGGTAATGTTTGTGGCTCGGGAAGTTGTGGGTTTGATCTCCGTGGCCGGCCTACCTTCCCCATGGGATTTTTTTTTTTTGGGGGGGGGGGGGATTTTCCCTGGTTGCCACAGGAATGCTGGATAGGCTAGCTTCATTCCCCGAATTTTTTCTCATTGCATTTCACTTCATTGATCATTTCGTTCATCCATTTATCCGTTTGGTCTATTTCAGGTTGCAAAGTGTCAGCAGGAGTTCGAAAGCAACATGGTGGAGACGAAGTGCTCTGAATAACTCCCTCCTCTGACGCTAAAGCGGGGCTCAGGCTCCAGTCCTCACTGAGGCCCTTGAGTCCACGATGGGCCCCCTGTAGGCACACTCTGCGTGAACCTGTGGGGGACCCTTTCAATCTGGGAATATGTAAGAACCCCTTCCCTCTGCTGTGCCTACTCTCCTATGATCTGGCCGCCCTCTGTCCCCTCTCGCCTAACCTCTCCCTCCCGAGTGCGCCTCTTCAGAGCACAGGCACCAAAACCTCACAGATCGCAGTGTCCAGATCCTCTCTCTGCGTGTGTCCTGCTCCTACTCTCTTGTCTGTAAAATCACTCCAATGATGTCAAACTATTATACTTCAGATATTAAAGTGAACAAAATGGTGGTGGTGGTGGCGGCGGCGGTGGTGCTGGCGGTGGTGCTGGCGGCGGTGGTGGTTGTGGTGGTGGTTGTGGTGGTGGTTGTGGTGGTGGTGGCGGTGGTGCTGGCGGCGGTGGTGGTGGTGATGGTGGTGGTGGTGGTGGTGGTACCTAGCATTTATTTTTGGTTCAAAGCAAGATGGCGGACATTTGACATAAGGTTTAAAACACACAATTCACATACCCTGGTCTTAAAATGTCTTATCTAGCTGATTAGTATGATTATGCAGCTTGTCATATAACTAAAAACCTGAACAATTATAGCTATTTTTTACTTTTGAATAATCTAAAATAAGAAACACTTACGTAGGTTTTAACCTGTAACTGTAAATGAGTTCTTCTGTTCTTAGTCTCAGACTTTTAGAAGAGCTATATAGAAAAACTAAAATATTAAAATATTATAAAGACTATGTGATAATACATTATAAGCAATTAAAAGGTCTAACTCAGTAAACAGTGGTCTATAAGGAGTTGAAAAACATTTGTCTTATAATTTTATTTTGTACAGGAAGGATATCATGCATCTTTTTCGCACCTCCACAGTATATTATAATAGACTCAAAGAATGTAAAACACATATTCAGCAGAACTGCATCCTCTCAATCTCTTTCTCAGATATCATCTAAGTTGTCTGTCAATTAATATTGGAGTTATTGACTCGTAACATTAATAATTTTATAAAGGTAGGTATTACAGGAAGATAGATTAAACGCAGCAAATAAATTCTATATGTTATATAATGTGAGAAGCATGCACTACAACTTTGACCAGAACAAAAGATTATTAGCCAAGTTCCGTGTTGAGGAAAAACAGAGAAGCTAAACAATAGGACGTTCCGGCGAAATTTGCCAACAAGAAATCAATTAGCTAAATGTTCTAGTACTTGTAACTCCGTGCATAAATGTATGTATGCCAGTTCTGAAAATTAGGAAACAAACAGAATTATTGAATTTAGAAAGTCACAGAGTAAACATGTTGTTCCATATACAAACATTAAATTAAGATTTAACAACGTATGATGTAGGAACTTTCATGGGGAGTTTACGTCAACTGTCCTAGCGTATAATTGAACCCAAGACTTCTGGGTAGTTTGTTCTGTCTTTCCATTATAAATCATGATTTATTTTCCATTAATTTCACTACTAGAGTTTTAATGTGGTTAAAGAGTGCCTTCTTGTTGCGATTTCGTTTCACTTTGATTTTATTCATATTGGTCCACAGCAAACCACCAAAGACGCTACTAAATACGACACTACTATGTTAGTTTCTAAGAACCATGGTATGCTGACTGATATCGCTGCTTTTATTCCTTTGTTATTAATTAGAAGAACATAGAAAGAGGAGCAGTTAACAATGAATTGTTTATTCT
Organism: Tenodera sinensis; assembly: GCA_030765045.1. NCBI lineage: Eukaryota > Metazoa > Arthropoda > Insecta > Mantodea > Mantidae > Tenodera > Tenodera sinensis. The sequence continues at coordinate 144,237,648 of CM060963.1, forward strand.
CTCTCTCTGTCTCTCTCTCTCTCTCTCTCTCTCTCTCTCTCTCTCTCTCTCAGCAAGTATTCCTCGTGAGATCCTCATGTTGCTTTAACAACATTCTCTTTACATCTTGTGAGCGCATCAAGAATTATAGAAGCTGTAAACTTTATTGTAGCTGCTAAGGTTAGTACGTCCGCAGAGGGGCATGATCTATGTATTGGAGAAGCTTCCTAGCAAGCACGGCGTTCAATCTCACTTCCATGTGGCAGCAGAAGTTGGTGATGTGTGCACTATAGGTTCTACCAAAAGCTGCTTTGTATTGTATCTTTGGTACACGTCCATAAATGCTTAAAATTGGGCACATTTTATCATCACTAGGGTAAGACAACATGAATTTGTTAATAAGAAGATTGGTACTCTCTTCCACGAATGCTAACAAAGTATTATCTTCCAGAATGGACATTGATAGAGTCATGTTTAAAAATAATTACGTCTTTGGTTGTATACAGACTACTTGAGACAAATCAACAAGTTCCCACATTTGTAGGTTGCTAATTTGACAAAGTAAAAAAATGAATAACAATATTAATGACCATTTGACAAAAGTTTGAGTTTCGACTTAACAAATTAGACAAACAACTATCCTTATGTTGGTAGATGAAAGAATGCATTCTTTCCAAAAGCTCATAGAACATCTGCTTTGATTTCATTCAGCTGGTATTTATGTTTACAAAAGGGTATGGAGGTGCTTAAATTGGTTGTATTTCGAGATGTACTTCCATAGATTGACTAAGATGGTGTTCGTACCTTATTGTTGGATTAATAATAAAAACCCTTTTGCAGTCTTCTTGGTGTGCTATAATGTGGACCCGATGTGAGTGGCCTGTTGTGTCTAAACCGTGGACCTCTTCGTATGCCTTAAAGTTCTTATTTCGCAGTTCTTCGACGGTGACCGTGGAAACACGACCCCAGCACGTGGGCCAGTGCTTCTTCTCTCTGCCACATCTACGGCAGAGGTTTCCGTCTTGAGTTCTGCCAAGATTAGTGCGAACAGCAGACGCAATTCTAGTCATTCTTTATGCTTCTCGCCACTCGGTTGGAGAGAGTCCATGGTGATGTTGAATACAGTTCTTTTCTGCGGTTCTTAGAAGAACTTTACATCTATTCCATTTTGTAGTAATGAGAAGCAGATATTTTTATTGCTCGTGGGTGAAATTGTGAGGCATGCTATTTGGTCTTTTTAAATTCTATTTTCTCTCATAACTCACTGTGCTTCAAAGGGGATCAAATTCAAGCCCTTTAGGCGGCTGATTGACCAGTACACCACGACAAGAAGATTATCCTTTACATAAAAATGTTTTGAAAATGTTTTCTGAAAAATAGCTACAGCGATTTTGACTAGAATGCCATATATTTAAGATATTTTTTATGGAAAATGAGTTATTTATTTTGAATTTTCAGGTCATGCAGTCCTGTTTATTCTCGATGACATTTTGTATAGCTGGTAAACCGGTAAAGATAAACCAAATGTTTCTGCACAAGAAATGTAGATATAGTTAAAACGCACAAGTTATGTCCAATGCATTTTTTGTGAACTGAACCATTTTGGAGATATTCCTCGTTATTTGTGTGAGTTTTGTGAAATGTTTCTCAAATGAAAGTTGATATTCAGTTTTTATGTTTTGACCATACAAAGAGAACGACGGAATTCCAAAGCCTTCATACAACGACCAACTTTAAAATATTTGACAATCGCTCAAAACCTATTGGATTTCCATGTTCCCCCTGCACCTACAAGGTGGTTCTGGGTGACTCAGTTGGTTAGATGCTGGCCTACTGATCCCAAGGTCGCGGGTTTAAATCCAGCCCAGACCGATGGTTTTTAAGTGTGCTTATAAACGACAGCTCCATGTCAGTAGATTTACTGGCATGTAAACGCAGGACGAAATTCAGGCACACCGGCGATGCTGATGTGACCTAGCAATTGACAGCGATGTTAAACAAGAAAATATCACTATTATTGCAACTCCAAAGAATTAGGAATAAGGTAATATCTGAAACTGTTTATCTCAACTAACATGAAGAAGATAGTTTGTAAGAATAGTTAGTACAAGAGTAAAGAAGGTCACGTGAGTGCAACACATCAGACTTTCTAATAAATTTTCATTGAAAATTCAAGTGTACCTTTAAGAAGAATTGAGAGGCATACTTTCTCAGTAATAGTGTATTCTTCCATAAAGAAACAAAGCTGTAGAATAAGAATTTATATCAAGGCGAAATACATAATAGTTTGATTGCTAAATGTGTTTTATTCCCACGTTCAGGGAAGAATGTATCGTGCGAATGATGTGAAGTTTAATTTCCGGCCTCAGGTAGCTGTTCATTACCGTTACATATTCATACATCTTCCTGCTGGCGGAAACTTGTAGGGGATCTGCTTGGTGTTAATCTCGACAATGCCCAGGTATAATTTACTTGGTCGTGCAAACACTGTGAATGTAGGTGTAATTCCTCTATATGGATCACTCTAGCACATTGCGTCCTGTAGAAGACTGTCTATCCTGATTTCGGACCTCTCAACATACATATCTGGTGGGTCGAACCAGATGAATTGCTTCGCTCATTCCCATTCATTGTTGCCATTTACTCAAATGAAGTAGTGGAAATGTAAAGTGTTTCATTTCTATTTCAATCACAGAACATTGTATGAATCGTATATTGAAGGGGAATAGGTAAAGAAATGTGTTTCGTAAAAGAAGAGTGAGTAGAGAAAACGTGTGAATATAATACGTTGCCTTTATATTTAAGCCATAGAAAATTGTATGATCCGTGTGTTGAAGGCTGAGTAGAGCAGTACATGTATATGTTTTACATAAAAGAAACACTAGTAGAGAAAACAAGGTGAATGTAATACATTGCATAGTAAAATAGCATAAAAACATTATCCATGAAAATATGCATACGCACGCCAAATTTCGCGGTTGAGGAACGCATAGAGGATAAACATACAGACATTCGTTTTTATGTGCCTATATGGATTGAAGTCTAGAAAAGTTGAAGAACTTGTAATTTGTGAGCGACCTCTTTCACTATATCTTCAGGAAATAAACAAACAGCAAGCTACACGGGAGTGCGCTTCCCATAATTAATGCGGAAAAAATAAAACCGAGTATTCCAAAGCGCGGTTAGAAATTAATCCCTCGAAAATTATACAGCGGAACAGCAAGAGCTTCAGGATCAATTTAAGGAAGTGCCCTGGACAATTGCGAGGTCACTAATCGGTAGTTGATCATGCTATAACCGAGAGTAATTTGTTCAGAGCGGATGAGCGTACATGAACTGTAAAACTATCTAGGATATTTACCTCTTACGCAACATCCTGGAACTATTGTCATTCTGTTGGTATGCACCACTAACTTAACAGACTCATTTCTTTTGTTCTTTTTTTTTTTTTTTTTGTTTTGTTCTTGTTCTTGTTTCATAAATTAAGCATATTTCATGGTGAATGTTTTGATTTAATCAGCCCCTCCCACCCTAACCTCGCGCCTCAGCACAAAATATTCGCCATTACATTTCCTTAAATTCTAATCGCTGAAAATATCACTCCAAGTGTTCAACTCCCATAAATATCAACAGCCACGTGACGGAGGTTTTCAAACTTGAAAGAACGTATGTTATCTCTGTAGATGGATGGGAACGAAATATTCCATTTTTAATTAATCTACCTTCAGAATCTCTTGTTTCGTAAATCAACAAATTCATTTTCCAGTTTATATCGCATTCTTGATACAACTTAGATTCAAATAAGCTTCTCATAGAGCGCTTTCGTCAGGTGCATGATGTGTGGTCCACTTTGAAGAAAATTTCTCAAATTAGGATTAGAAGTTTCCAAAGCGGTATGCCTAGTGCTAAAATGCTTCACATAACTCGGAATAAAATTGATCCAATAGTTTGTTCCTTTTACAACATTGCCCCAATTATTTTTGCTTAGACTCCTCTTTTTTTCTTTTTTTTTCTCCACTTTTAACCGACGTATTTACTAGCAACTCAGTTCGGAGTTGTAATACTTCTAATATTGCATGTAAAAAAAAAGGATGTTTTATGCCACAAAACATTACACGCGACTTTTGCAACTTTTTAAACAGAAAAACCAAAATATGTATTTATATGCATAATCAAATTGCATTTAATAAGCTTATAAACTGATGATTAGTGCACATAAGTTATCAGAATTGTAAAAAAATGTGCTAATGCATGACCTTGCGTGACCTAATAATGACGGAACGGCTACCTTGTTCCTGTTACACCTATCGCTCTCGTCGTGACTGACTGACTCACTTTGTGGCATCACCAACGTGCCTGGAAGGAGAATGTGTCCACAACGCAGTACAAGAAGTACCAATCACAGCCGAGGGCTGGCATGACATAGCCAAACGTCACAATGGTGTGCGTGTGACGTCTCCAAACCTTCTGGTCGCGGAATCTTGAATGGTGGACTTAGGCGGACTCTACTATAAGCCATAATGTCTCAATACCAACCCCATAAAAAATAAAATGGCTCACCTAACAAACTGTCTGTATTTTCATTTTGTACTCTTTTTACTTCCTCTACTAGTGCTCTCCTAACAGAGGTCAGTCAGGGACATTTTTATTTGAAAGTGTAATATATGGTTGCCTCAATTTCGTGGTACAGCCTACACTAACGTTATGTGCCGTCACATAATTTATTGTGACAAAGAACAAGAAAAACCCGTCCAATTTCATTTTATTTTCTTCTACAACTGTTGCATAAATAAACAGTTCACTTCTAGTGACTTTAACTTACTCCGCAGTCTTAGGTGATATTATAACTCACAGCTGTTTTTTTTTTTTTTTTTCTTTTCTCGTAACCTTGACTAAGTTCTTTCACTGTCTATCTTTACTTTCTCTTCTCCCATACGCTAATTCTGCCGATACATCACTCAAAACTCAAAATTGTTTCACTTCGACGCGACATATATTTCACTATGACAGGACCAGATACACACGCGCGCGCACGCACACGCAGCCATCTTGCATTCACTGACACTGACCGACTCATGTCTACAACCGTAGCTCCTCTAACTCTTTGCCTCGTCTCCTTATACTGCGAGGATGACGTAACACGTACTTCTGTCGAACTTCTACAAATACGCCGGCTTCGGGACACTTCTTGAATGCTCTGGAAAACTCTTTGTGTTGCCACTTTATTGTGTTAGCCACGTGTTTGCTCGCGTGAATGGTGGGAGAAAATTTAACCTTGAACGCGTTTGTTATGCGTCGCACATAACAAATGTGGGGCAGACAGGCCCCGAAAGTTCTTTGTTATGTTGCCGCTACCGTGGGTCGGCGTCACAGTATTACGAGTATAAAGTGTGTAACTGAAATTAGACTTAGTAACATTATCCTCCATTGTAGAGAGTTTACTAAACCAGATTACTTGTCTTCTGTTTCTGTTTGATTTAGAACGCCCGGCTGTAGAATAATTGGGTGTGTGACGTGATAAGTATGTTAGACTGAAGAGGTAAAAGGAAACATATTGTGACGCCCGGCACAGCGCACAAAAAGGACTGTTTGGGCCAAGCTATTCCACACCACTTACCAGGCCGGCGAGCAAACAAAAGGTGCGAGGTAAAGCTTCTCCACACCAATCACGCGAGCAAACACGTGACTAACAACACTCAAGTGGCAACACAAATGGTTTTCAGGGAGTTAGAGAAATATCTGGCTACGTCATGGCCGGCGTGTTGAGGTTTTCGAAGGTCCTAGGGAATCGTCCCCACAATATAAGGAGGACAGGAAACAGCAGAGGGTTGAGTTACAGTTACAGACATGAGTTGCTTTGTGTGTCCGTGACGGCTGTGTGTATGTATGGAGTACGGCCATCGTAAAAGGTGCATCTCGTCGAAGTCAAGAAGATTTAACAAGCGTCGAGTGAGTGTATCGTCTGAGTTAGTGAATGAGAGACAGAGAAACTGAAGAGATGTATGTCAAGATTACGGGAAGGAAACAGTTGTGAGTTGTAATATCCGGAAGACTAAAGGTTGTGTTAAAACAGAACTGTGTCTTTGTGATAAAATTTTGGGGGGCAAATAAAGTTAGAAAAAATAACTGGACTGAATTTGTCGTTTTTGTTAAAATGGTGTCAGGAGTGGGATTCATCGAATACACCAGGGCACTACCTAGCTTGAACACCCCTACCGTCCTGAATATAGATTCTGTTATATATCAAGCTCTCCTGATGAAGTATCCATTATGAGTTGTTCTGCGAAGAGTTAACATTGATACGTGTACGGCATGTCCCCAGCTAAGTTTTGAAGATTTTGGAGCTAGTTCACATAAGTTGTAAGGGCTAGGTATATGACGCAAAACTATAGCATCGTGTTCTTTTACAACATTCTGCAGCAGCATGGAGGATTTAATTTTTCCTAGACTTACAAGAACTTGAACGGTAGAAGTTGTTATATGACCTAGAGCACTAAAACGAAGAAAGTGACAATTTCAGATAAAAGATGGAAGTTGCAGAAAGCGGGTGACGATTATGGCTAGACGTAAAGGAAACTAGACGTTTCTTTTCAGTAGGTAATGAGTTTGCTTTCATTCCTTATGACTTTACATTTATGGAAGTGCCCTTTTCCTTTCCTTTCAGTTCTTGTCGACTTAAACTTCTTCACAAGACCTGTTCTATCTTAAGACAATAAACAAAATGAGTTAAACGAAAAGCTTTAGAGACTTTCTAGGCTACAAAACTCCCTAACGCTCATAACTTCAAGACGACGCTCCTAAGAACCCTGTAAAGCTGAAATTGCATAAAAATAGAGAAAAAGCAACTTTTCCTCTTAACTCTGAAATAATTGAGACATTCGTGAAAGCGAAAAATACATACGCCATTTTCAAAAACACTACTCTATGTTTAAATATCGCGTCTATTTTGCTTTCATTCCTTATGACTTTACATTTATGGAAGTGCCCTTTTCCTTTCCTTTCAGTTCTTGTCGACTTAAACTTCTTCACAAGACCTGTTCTATCTTAAGACAATAAACAAAATGAGTTAAACGAAAAGCTTTAGAGACTTTCTAGGCTACAAAACTCCCTAACGCTCATAACTTCAAGACGACGCTCCTAAGAACCCTGTAAAGCTGAAATTGCATAAAAATAGAGAAAAAGCAACTTTTCCTCTTAACTCTGAAATAATTGAGACATTCGTGAAAGCGAAAAATACATACGCCATTTTCAAAAACACTATTCTATGTTTAAATATCGCGTCTATTTTCGTGTAGGCTATGCATTAAAAATGTTATAGTTTCCTTGCTATTGATATTTTCAGGACTGTTCTTCCTGTAAAATGTTCCTTGTGGAGTAGTTTTTGTATTGCATCAATTTAATTTACTGCATACCAGGTGAAACGGAACTTATTGCACTCCTTCTTATATGTGTATATTTAATTCTTGTGAACTGTTGGTAGCGGTACCAGTGCAACCTAACAGGAGGAATATCACCCAATATAACCAGACCACGCCACAATGGGAGGAAAATGTCACAGTCTGATACACAAATCTTGTTATTTTGTCTCGTTTATTTAGTGGTGAAAACGTAGAACCCCCTGATAATATTATTCCTTGCACAATTCCTCTGCATAACTATGCACTGTTGTCTTCTTGCGAAGTTGAGCGGTCTTTCTGAATTTATAAAAAACAGATTGTGCATAACAAAATATTTGGAAAAGTATATTATAATTAACGGTGCATACCGTTCTAATGTGACTTAAACTCCTAAACTTGCACTCGGTAGTAAAAGTAAACTGATTAACAATTAACATAGAGATTTGACTAGCCTACCGGTGAGTTTGTTTTGTAGTAAAGAAACAAAATTTTGGATGTTACACATAATTGATTCATTACATATTTATTTATATATTTAACCAGATTTGGTTGTATATTTATCTACATCTTTCTTAATTTGATATTACATAAAATCTAGGGCATCAGAATTGTTTGGAAGAATTTGTTTTCCGTTTAAAAGGAGTGATAGTAAAGAGCTTCTAAACGAAATGATGTTAACTTACAATTAAGGTTACGTTTTATAAATCTTACGTCATAAATATTGATTTGGTTATTTACTGGATGAATAAACTGGTTAAATTGCAGTGTTATATACCCCTGAACCTAGCACAGCATTGGGGTATTTTTGTTTTTCCATATAACTGTTGTTTTGCACTCAATAATACCTAAACATTATGTTTAGTAAAGTTGCAAAAAAACAAGATAAACAAATCAAAACATGTGGCTGTTCACTTAGGTACGTGGCTACTGCTACATGGGAAAACGTATAACCACAGTATATTATGACAACTTTTTGATTCTAGAATTTAAATAGTTTGGAGATTATTTACATTTTTTTTTCGCAAGTGTTATCCACATATTAAACTTTCTGCCTAAGAAGGAAGCGTAGCTCCGATAACGTAACACACATAAGGAAAGCATTTCCTACGGTTTACGCCTTATGCATATTTAAATTGTAAAGCTTAGAAAATCAATTCAATTTTTAGCTTTCAAAACATCGCATTACATAAACGTTGCACATAGAGGAAGAAGGTGACTGAGAGAGTTTTATGTATCCAAGTAGTTTAATTGTTAGTTTCTAGAACACCATACCACATAGGTATACGTTGCACAGAGCGGTAGAAGGGAAGGTGACGGGGAGGAAGATTGACAGAATGACAGGGCGATAGAGAAAGGAAATGAGAAAATGATGGACAAGCAAAGGGGAGATATAGTATAGAGGAAGATACAAAGAAAGAAAATAAAAATATCGAGGTGTAGAGAGAAAAAGAATACTAACTGAACTCAAGCCCTTATAGCATTAGAATGAATGCTAAAAAATCTTATTCTATGTAGCTATTATATTGTGATGTCGGGCTCGCCGCTCAACAAAGAACGGACAAGGCCAAGCTACTTCACACCAAAAGCCGTGTCGGTGAGCAGGCAAATACGTTCTCAGCGGCGGAAGCAAAGGGGTATCGAGAACGTTTGAGGGACTTCTAGCCCAGTCATTTCGGCGCTTATGTGTGTGTGCGTTTGTGTGTGTGTGTATGTGTGTGTGTGTGTGTGTGTGTGTGTGTGTGTGTGTGTGTGTGTGTGTGTGTGTGTGTGTGTGTGTGTGTGTGTAGAAATCGAGAAAGGTCCATATGACGTGATCCCCGTATATCAGGAGCCAGAGAGAGTTTTTGACAATTGAGTTACAGACATGAGTCGGTGAGTGTGAGACAGCCGTGCGTGTGAAACTTACGTCGAAGGAAGATTTAACGAGCGTCAAGTACTGTATGAGAGACAGTGAAAGGACTCAGCAAGGTTATGAGAAGAACAATTGTGAGTTGAGATCGCTTGAAAGACTGTAGACTGTGTTAACGACGAGAAGAAAACTGTGTATTTGTGATAAAATTTTAGAAAACAATAGCGTGATAGAAAAGTAACCGGACTGGACTTTGCCGTCCTTTTTATAATATTTTTATTCCAGAAATATTAGATACCTACACCGGGTAAAATAAATTCATTCCATGGAATGGTTTATGAAAAGCCAATATTATTCCAAGCACCATTAGGTTAACATGTGGTGCATTTTCGTTTGGAGTATTAGTTTTAATTTATGAACACAATAACGCTTGTTAATAGCGGCATGGTGTTTAAACACACAATACATGCAGGTGGAACATACGCAACACGAAATATACGTATGTATGTACGTACGTTTCACATGTAGCACACGTCGCATAAAAGCCTTTGTTTCCCTCTCTTTGTTATATGTACCTACAACAACAGAGTTGACGTTAACGATATTTTGCCACGAGTTGAGAAGTCCAGGACTCATTTATTATGAGTATATTATTTTCATTATAATGGAGCGGATGTTAAAACTACCTGATTTGTTAACTTTAGAAAGAAGAAAGTTGGTCTAATTAGTGAGTTCAGCCTCCAGCCCAGCATTTTACCAATATACTTTCTAAGGAAGTATATTTGTTCCATAAGATAGCCAAAAGGAAGAAAACATAGCAAGTTTGCTACACTGTGTTGTTCTTTTAAAGTGAAGCGCTGAAAAGGGTGCTCTGTATGATCTATGTGTAACTTATACCTTCATAAGTAGCTTAAACATCGCAAATTCCACGTGACTAAGTTAATGAACAATGTCCAAACTGTTTACCCATTTTTGTTTCCTTGTTTCTTTTAATCCGATGTGCTGCACTCACATGATATTTTCCACTCTTTAATTTCTCCATCTTCTTCATCTCAGTCGAGATAAACATTTGCAGAAGGTATCTTATTGCTAATGTTCTTGAAGAAGCAAGAGGAACATGGAAATACGGTAGGCCTTGACAGATAGTCAAATATTTTAAAGCTGGTCGTATATAAAGGCTTCGAAATTCCGTTCTGTTTGCACGGCCAAAAAATTAATAATGCTCTTTCGTTTGAGAAAAGTATTTTATAAAAAAACTCGCAAAAAAAAAAAAAAAAAAAAAAAAAAAAAAAAAAGCAAGAAATATCCTCCGAAATGGTCTACTCCACAAAAAATGCACTTGGACATAAATTGTTTATTTCAACGAGATTTACATTTTTGTATAGTAAGATTTCGTCCTTCTCTTACGGTTTACCAGTTATGCAAGTCATCAAGGGTAAATAGGATTAAATAGGCTATGACCAGAAAATTCAATTCAAAATATACAGTTCATTCGACATAAAAATATCTGAAATATACAGCATTTAATCAAAATCGTTAGACATTTTTCAGAAAATCAAAATTTTCGAAAAATTTGTCCAAGTAAAGGATAGTTTAGCGTGAAGATATTTTCCTCAAAATCTTCGTGTCGCCTCCTTCAAAGATGCTAAACATAAATATGAAATTTGGTTTTTAACCCAGTTTCCCTTTTTGAGTTATGCTGTTCACATACACACGCGAGCGCGCGCGCGCGCACACACACACACACACACACACACACACACACACACACACACACACACGGCCATTTTTCCAAAATTGTTTTTTTATTCAGGGGACCACCAAATATATATTTTCGGTGAAATCTGCAAACATGAAAATGGGTCCAATACAATACTTTTCCTAATCACTATACGCAGTGGAGAAGTTAAAAATCTGAGTGCTGCACTCACATGACTTTCTCTACTCTTGTATTAACCATTCTTACAAACTCTTATTCCTATAATATCTTCTTCGTGTTAGCTGAGATTAATATTTACAGAAATTACCTTATTGCTTATTTCCTTGTAGGTGTAAGGGGAATATTAGAATACCGTAAGCTCTGAGCGATAGTCAAATCTTTTAAAGTTTTGAGAATCCGTTCTCTTTGCACACTTAACATATAGAAAATGAACACCGATGTTCCACTTCACGAAAGTTTTAAGTTTTCCAAATCTCACACACATAACAAGGAATATCTCCGAAATGGTTCACCCTACAAGACATAAATTGTGTATTTTAGCAAGATCTACATTTTTGTATAGTATGATTTGGTCTATCTCTAACGGTTTACCAGCTATGCAAAAGTTGTCTAGAGTAAATACCACTACAGGAGCTATAGCCAGAAAATTACATACATTTCATTTCTTATAACGTATGACATTTTTATCAAAATCGTTAGAGCCATTTTCAAGAAAATAAAAATTTTCGAAAAAGTTTCCATCTAAAGCGTAGTTTAGGGTGGGGCTATTTTTTTTCAAAATCTTCGTGTCCCATCCTTAAGAGTTTTTTTTTTTCCCATCCAGGGGTCTCAAAACATATATTTCCGGTGAATTCTCGACATCGAATTTTTCCCTACTTTCCCTACTTTCCCCACTTACCATTAGAGAACGTAAAAATTAACATCTCTTCTTGAACAAAGATCGTTTATCTGTAGTAATGTTATGAGAGGGTTTCATACAACGATAATTTTGCGATGGCGAAGCGTAAAAAAAAAATTACCGCAGTAATGAAAATCTTGAGTGGTATTTTTTAGAGTATTCTGTGAAATAATTGATAATTTACGTAATAGTACCTAATATTAATAATGATTTAAAAGTAAACAACTTATAGCTTGCGGTAACATTCATACGTTTTAATTAAAATTTATTTTGAATGTTTACATTACAACTAAACCAGCAGTGTCCTAAAAACAACAATAATTTTAGCGTTTAATCCAGTGAAATGAGGAATTAGAGATATTGTGACATTGGTTAAGATTTCTATGGAGAAAGCTTGCCATGTAGTGGATAATCTTTGTATGTCATCTTTGCCAGGGAAGCAGTAAATAACAGACACAGTTTGAAAAAGTTAGATGTTCTGTGAGGCCAAGTAAGAAAGTTTATGCTAAAAAAAGAGCTTGAATGTAATTGTCGATGTTTGTGTCGATACGTAAATAGAGAAAAGTAATTTTGTGAGTTTTACAGACTAAGTAACATTTAGGTTGAAAAAGGTTAACTGTGAAAGTTAATGTAAAGTTTAAGGGTAATTCTGTTAAATTGGTGTATGTGAAGTGATACTAATTGTAAATAACGGAATACTGAGAACTGTTACAATGTGATGAATGTAAATGAACGAATTTGTGTTAGTAAATATTAATTAAAGGCAGGTCTGCTATATTTAAAATTACAGTGGTTTTACTTCGCCTCTTCAGTTAAAATATCAATGTCCTTACTAGAATATTCGTCAAATTCTGTGTGCCATTATTCTTCTTCTTCTTCTTCTTTTTTTTTTTTTTTTTTTTTTTTTTTTTTTTTACTACACATGGATACTTTAAATGTTCAGAAACGTAAGAAAACGAGGAAGTGGTATAATCAATATACATCTAATGCCATGAGAAGTAGGAATTGTTTAACTTTTTCTGCTCTGTAATGACTGACTCAAACTGGCATAACTGACAAGGGATTAATGCTCAAAAATTACTTACTGGTTGCACCTTGTATTCCTTTTTTCTCCCTAAAAGTTATGATTAGTTTCTGCGTTTTGCTATTCTCTTGAGTTTTCTTTATTTTTTGCTTTCTATTGTGGATGTGCAGTGCCATACACATATTCATAGATAGTCCATTAGCACGCATGTAGTGAGTGTTCTGTCCCTGTGCCACGGAACAACAAAACTTGTGATCAGCAGTGTCAGGCATGCGACAAATGCAGCACTTCAGTAGCAGATTATGGCATGCGAGTTCCGTCGCACTTTGCGGCTCAGTATATGTTAGACACGTGGCAACCTTCTGGTATTCGAACTTACATATTGTTAGCCCAGCTTTGAGGACTGCGCCGTGGCCGGGTGGTTACACCATTCGCCTCACACCAAAGTGGCCCAGATTAGATCCCAGGTAACCACACATGGGATTTATAGTGGACAAAGCGACGCAAGAGCGAGTTTCCTCTTGGTTCTCCGGTTTCCCTCGCCATCTCATTCCACAGGTGCTGCATCTTCATTCCAGTATCATCAGCGTGATCACCTGCGTTGCTGCATATAGCAAAAGAGGGCGTTAAACAGTACGTAAAAAGCTCGGATGCGTAGCTCTAATTGCTGATCTTCTTATAGATGCAAGGGGAATATACAGCAGGCTTTGAGCGATAATCAAATCTTTTAAACCTTTGAAATTCCATTCTCTTTACACGATCAAACAGATAAAAGGTCAATAATGACCTTTTATTTGAGAAAGCTTCAAATTTTGCAAAACACACAATTTATAACAAAGAATATCTCCGAAATGGTTGACTCCATAAAGAATGCATATAAACATCAGTTGTGTATTTTAATGAGATCTAAATTTTTTGTATAGTAAGATTTGGTCTATCTCTTACTGTTTACCAATTATGTAAAAGTCATCAAGAGTAAACAGGACTACATAGTCTATAGCCAGAAAATTGAAAATACACATTTAATTTGCCATGTAAATATTTTACAATTATGGCATTTTAACCAAAATTGTTTGAGCCATTTTTGAGGAAATAAAAACTTTCCATGTAAAGAGTAGTTTAAGGTGGAGGAATTTTCTTCAAAATTTTCGTGTCGCATCCTTGAAAGACATTAAACCTAAATACCAACTTTGGTTTTTAACCTACTTTTTATTTTTGAGTTATGCTTTGGCAGATACACACACACACACACACACACACACACACACACACACACACACACACATTCACACATACACATACGTACATAGACACACGTACACACATGCAGACACATACACATACACGTGCGCGCGCGCGTACACACGTACGGACCTTTTTATAAAACTTTTTAGATTTAGAGGGGCCTGTAAAACCTACATTTCTTTACCATCGAAATTTTGGATGGGATACAATTAGTTACTATCGTAACGAAAGTAACAAAGCCAAGCTTTGACAATAAATTGTAAGAAAGATTGAAGTCGTATGGATAACAATATAAGCGGTTTTATGTTGCCGTTGTATATTACATAAACAACGCTTTCTTATGGCCCCACAATAGCTCTAGAAGAACGAAGTATTCCTCCAGTAAAAAATTCAAAAACTCCAAGATCATAGCTGAAAATTGATCCATATACTTATAATTATATACCGTATAATTAAGAAGGAATGGTGTGTCGTGGATGAGTAATTTAATCGTGTTTTCTATGTATGTGAAAGCTGAATTGCATTCGTGTGCTTTCAGTATTATGATTTTGTTTCCTAACGATTGCTTATAAAACACATATATAACTTAATTTTTCCACATATTATTTTATAAAATAGACCGTCTTACATTGTTGTTGAAGTTTTTCTTTTTGTAGTTAGAGAACAAATATTAAGTGCATTTCAGTCTAATTTTTCAAACTTCGATTACTTTTCTTATTCCGGAAGACGCACTTCCTTGTCGTCTGAGGACCTACAAAAGGGAGCCAATTAATTACAGTTTATTAATTGCAGCACCCCAGGGACTCTCCCTCGTCTGCCAGGAAAGTCAATAACAGACGCTGCGCTCTCTCGCTCTCTTAGACAAACCTCACTCGTCTGGTAGCCCGTTCTAAGACGTGAAAATCTCGACATTAAAGCGTAGTATTGGTTGCGGATAAGTCTTGGATGTCGAAGATCTCTTCAACCTCACACTAAGTGCTAACTTGTTTCCAGGATGCACAGTAAATGGTGAAAATAAATCCTTCGGCTGCTTTTATTAATAACATCGTATCTCTTCAATGTAAGGGGAAATTATAAAATCATCTCATTTAGATCCTTTTATTTTTTTCTTTCGTGATCATAGTTCAACTCAAGCTTTAAAGGATCCTGGAAATGAAATTTGAGCTTTATTTACTCTTTAAGTTATAAAATCAATACTTCGCACGCTTTAGGAGTGTTTATGTTATAAACTACCACACAAAGTTTAAAAGAAATTAATTATTCAATTTATTCACAATGCGAAAATACCTTGATATTCAAAATAGTCCATGCGCACCAAAAACTAAAATACTGCAACAGTTTTATTATTTTAAAACTCTAATTGGCCACCAAATATCATCAGTCCCTGGCGGAAGAGAAAATAACTTTTAAAGTAATTGTTTCCGTTTTATTTGATGGACATTCATAATATACACATATTTTTTAAATTTTTAAGATATTCATCAGCATATCCTATATTATCAATTTATTTCAGGGGCTCACAATTCTAATTTCCGTTGTAGTCATATTTTCATGTAGTTTGACTGCAATAAATAATAAAAATGCCCTGAATAATTCTCTGTATTGATGTTAGTGTTACACACCATGCACGTACATGCACGCGCACACATATAGAGAGCACTAAATTTAATTTTTGATACTTGATTCATTTTAATTTGTATTACAATTATAAACTATTGAGGTTCAGATGTATCACCACACAGACAGTTGATTATTAGGTGCAGCAATCTTTTGGTTGTACAGTTATGGCAAAATGGTTGAGCGCATTAAAAGAGCAGAATATTTTAAAGTCGCACCTCGTCTTGCAGTGCGGTTTACACTAGTGGATATTTTCAACATCCAGCTTGATAGTCTGTTCCATATGTCTGTCGAACCATATAAGCAGTTTGCTACACCGCCCCTTTTTATATCAGGAACAAATGCAAATGCTAGTGGTGGTTCACGACACAGCCTATTTGTGTGCGCAACACTTGATAACATCTGCAACAGAGACCATCAATAGACTCAGGAAATAACCGACTTTGTAAACCACGCAGCACAAGACGTGGGTCAGAAGTATTCAGTTCTCCTAATGCGCTTAATTTCTTTTTCCATAGCGGTACAGCGGTACACAACTTAGTGGAATAAAATTTAAGTGATTATTATCACATAGTACAGGTAAATAGAAATACCTTGCATACGAATGGTCTCTTACAATTGCAAGTACTACTTTAAAAAATCGAATGTTTTAAAGTCACATGGCTTTTTCCACTCACTATATCCTTGTATAGAGCGCTTGCCTCTGGCATGGAGGACCCGGCTTCGATCCCCGGTAGCAGCATGGGGATTTTATCCCCTCTGGGAGGTCTGGCACGGGGTGCACTCAACCTCGTTAGGTCCCGGGGGGACCAATTGAGGAGCTACTCGATGGAGAAGTAGCGGCCCCAGGTCTAGAAGACTACATAACTGGCCGGGAGGGCTCGGGGCGCTGACCACGTCCCACCCTCCAGTACTGCACCTCACCAATGACGCCTGCAGTGGGCAGAGGTGAGGGACGCAGCGGCTGGGCGGTAGGCCTTGGCCCCTCATGGGCTGTTGCGCCGGAGTTATAATAATATCCTTGTATGGCTTCCATACACCATTATTACCAGCTTATTTTTCTATCTGCTTCATATTAATATAGAAATTAAGAATTGCAGAAATAATTGCATTATGCACTTCTTTGCAGGAATAAGAAAGATGGCGTAAACCGAATCAGCGAGAAACAGGTGAATAGTGACAACACTACAAAGTTATAATTTACAATAGAACAATTCAAACCAATATTAAAGCATACAGTTAATGCCAAAGGAATTTATTTTGGAGTAAATTAGAAGCTTTGGTTATATATTTTTACGTAGTAAATCTGTCGTCGTTTACCCAAAGTGTGAAATTATAAAAAATTTCTTCCGAATGAGGTGGTTTTTATTTAGGTTTTCAAGTTTTAAGAGCTATTATATTTTTCAAGTGGAGCATTTGTGCAACACAATTAAGGTAGAGAATTATAGGTTTCAGTAGTCAAAATATATTTTTTCTTTCTATTTTCAACAAGATATATAACTGTGTTTTATTTAATTGTTATTTAAAGTAAAGGTGACCACTGCTTACGAATGCATTTAAAACAATTGCACAGCTACTAGGGTAGTAACTTTTGGTTAGATTAGCATAATCATGTTTAGGTATAGATTTATCTGCAAATATATAATTGTAATAGATATAGAAGATACAAGATTTATAATGAACATCTCTCAATGTAAATGTCCTGGTATAGACACTAGACTAAAGCAGATAAGCAAAGCAGATTTTTTTTAGGTTGTTCACGGAAAATTGTGCTACTGTTGTACTATTCCTACAAACACTTATTCCTCTATCTTCATCGTGTTAGTCGAGATAAACATCAGCGGAAACTATCTTATTCTTAATTTTCTTGTAGGTCCAAGAGGAATATGGGAATACACTAGGTTTTGAAAGATAGTCAACTCTTTTAAAGCTGGTTGCTATGCGAAGGCTTTGAAATTCCGTTCTCTTTACACGGCCGAGAGATAAAAAGTGAATAACGACATTCCAGTTCAGAAAAGTTTAAATATTGCAAAACTCACACCAATGACAAGGAATATCTCCGAAATTCACTCCAACAAAAAAGGAAAAAGATGCATGTCGTCACAACTTGTGTGTTTTAACGAGATCTTCTTTTCTGTATATAAGATTTGTTCTATCTCCAACGGTTTATCAGTTACACAAGAGTCATCAAGAATAGGACTACATGGGCTGTAGCCAGAAAATTGAAAAAATACAATTCATTTGCCATAAAATATCCTGAACATATGGCATTTTAAACAAAATCGTTAGAGCCATTTTTTAGAAAATCAAAATGTTCAAATAATTTTGCATTTAAGGGGGAGTATATGTTCGAGGAATTTTCTTCGTCTTCCTGCTGCATCCTTGACAGATATAAAACTTAAATATAAACTTGGTTTTTAATCAATGTTTAGTTTTTTAGTTGTGTTGTTCAAAGATAGACAGGCGCGCGCGCCCGCACACACACACACACACACACACACACACACACACACACACACACACACACACACACGACAGACCATTTTATAATACTGTTTTTTTTTTTAATTTAGGGGGTTCAAAAACATCATTTACGATGAAATCTCGACATCGAAATGTTGGATCGAATACAATACTTCCCCTACTTGCTATACGTAGTAGAGAAAGTAAAAATGCCCATTTTTTATTCGGGGCGCTCAAAACATGTATATTCGGAGAAATCTTGACTTCCAAGTTTAGGATGGAACGCCATGCCTGCTCTATCTACTGGATATGTGGAAGAGAAAGTATTAAAAGGTAATAACAGTTCATATAATGGTATCTAAGAATGATTCATTCAAAAAGTGTGCAGAATACTATGCATTGCTATGCATTCAAAGATGCAAGTATCAGTTAGGGTGCAAAGATAACCGTGTGCTGGGTGTGTGTGTGCGCACGCGTGTGTGTGTGTGTGACATGAAACATATAGCTAGCCATATTACCAGACATCGTTTTCTCAAGATTACGCGGAGAAAATAACGCAGGTTACCACAAGGGCACGTTTTAATACCAACTCATATTAAATATTGATGGCATCATGTCGATAATGAGTCAAGTTCGCCGAAAAATCTCTATTCGCTCTCAGAGGCTGTGAGACTAATTTATTTGAAGGGATTAAGGAGGCCATGACACGTAGCTGATGGCAGATCATCTATCATCCATTTCCACATACTTGAGTGATCCCCTCGGTCAAAATTACCCTGGCCGCTGGAGAATATATTGGAGCAAAAAATGAATATTAAAATGTTAGCCTCCGTTATCTGTGCATGTTAGCTTTTCGCTCAAATGCTTGCTCATGTTTAATTTCTTTTGTAACGAACGCCGATAAACCTCCAGTTCATTATTAACGCTGCAATGCGTCTGTTATACTCCCCGTTTTTACTTTCAGTCTTTATTCTTACGTCAACGTTGTCTTTTATAATTAACAATATGTGCACTCGCTGCATTTGATCGTTGTAACTATTTCGGTGAGATACTTTAGTTTGGCTCCTTGAATCAGTTTCCTACATATGAAGTTATTATTCTGAGATTGCAGCTTAATTTCATGTAATCTAAATTGCCTGGCAGAGACTGCCCCCCAACCACCCCACCCCCTACCACCCCGACGCTCCTTCACATGTTAGGGTAGCGGGTAGCATGATAACTAAGGACCGGACTTGGTATTACAATTTTTTTTTTTTTTAATTTATGCAAAATTATCTTGAGTGTGATATAAACTGTATATGTGATAATGATTTTCACACTGAAGCCGAAATTATAATCCGAAAATAAATAATTAATTATATAAAAACCAACAAGAGATTAGAACTAATATTCAACAAGAGAAACATTAAGAGCAAAGCTGAATGTATATTGTAGGCTCATGAATGAAAGCCTGGGCAGATTAGGTAAATGATAAAATTACAGTTGTTAAGCGAGCAAGTCTAGATGAAGCCTGGCGGGTTGATTTTTATCTTGCCATGACTTACTTAAAATCATTTCCTTCACATTGCCCATGTGATCACGTGATGAACGATTTTCATTACTTTGGCTATGAATTCTGGGTAATTAAGGCTTGCCGACTAGCTAAAACGAGATTATAAATAAGAGTCACGCAGTCAATCCACACGCATTTTGTAATCTTCTGTCCTGTGTCTGTGTCACTCTACACTTTGTAGGTAAGCTTGGCACGAACATATTACTCGTCGGTCACTAAAAGTCGATGTTAGAAATTACTATTTCTAATCAGTCCAATCAGGCAGTTTTCTACGAAAAGCTTTAAATTTGCAAATAAAGTCACATGTTTATAAATTCCAAGAACTTTAAAATAATAAAAGGAAGGAAACACAACTAAAATTTCATAAAGTTATGGCAATCCCAGTAATACTATATGGGAGTGAAAGTGGGGTTTTAATACTGGAAGGATAAAAGCCATCTTCAAACAGCTGAGATGAAATGTTTGAAAGCGGTTAAGAGCGTAAGATGGGATTAAATAATCAAGATATAAGAAACTATTTAAAGATTAGTGTTATAGGAAATATCATGAGAATAGTAAACGGAAATGGAAAGAGAAACTCAGTAAAATGTATTTTAGCAGGCTACCAGAAAGGGTGCTGGACTACAAACCTGAAGAAGATTGATAGGAAAACTCTTACAGCGGAAGTGAGACCGGAAGGATCCAATGGCCTAATCCATGAAAGGAGGAAGAACAAAAATATTTTAAAGTATTTTATTTTTTAATGCAGGAGAAATTAAAAAAGACGCATCTGTAAATGCTTATGTTGAAAAAGTCACTCACCAAATGTACTGAGCAGTGGTGGATTGAAACAACTTACTGCTGTAGTGAACCGCGAAAACTTTTTTCAAGTTTTTCATCACAAGCCGATGTCGATTGTCTTGAAACAATGCACGATACCGGGATCACTTGAAGATAGTGTTGCATATTTCATTAAAGGAATTCACGGGCACACACATTTTAATTTCATCTATGCCTACTTCGCCTTCGAAAATCTTGGCAATTTTACATATCAAATGAAATCCATATTTTTTTCGAATACATTTAAATTTTTTTAAAACCTTCGCCATTCCATTAATCAAACTATCTTGTTCTTAGTATCTTGAACTTTGTTAACTGCTTTGGTTAAGTCGCTGGCTGATGTTTCCAATTTTTTGATAGAGCGAACCAAATACTTATAATTTGCAGATAAGTAAGACAATTTTTATTCTACTGTCGTTGAGTAAGTTGTCAACAATTTCGATTGAAGAAGCGTCATCCTTATTTAGCTCATTAATCGCCGATGTAAAAATTTCAAATAGCGAGACAGCACGTGTAGTGGAGGTCACTCTTTAGGCAATACGTTTATAATTAACTTCACTAAATTGCGTTCTTATAATATGACATTACACGAGATTTATTTTTATTAAATTTAAAAATTATAAGGAGCAAAAGTGAAAAAGTTTGTTTTGGCAAATTTATGTAAAATATATATTGACATACAATAGCACAAAGGACTAGGGATATTTTAATGCAAGTTTTACTTACGGAGCTGGATCCTCTCTGCTTTAGCTCAGATAGTGTATGCACTGCGTTACAAGCCCTTAGAGCCCACTGCTCCTTTTTTGTTTTGTTACAATGTTCTTATTCCTCTTTATTTAGGACGAGTTCTTATTTTTTCAACTGTGTATGTATAAATAAAGTTATTGATAGCAATAAAGTTATCTACGTACATATGAGAAGTTTGAACTGAAAATCCCTTTTTTAGTCCACCCAAATAGCTGTAGTGTAGCCATATGGAATGTAGGTGTGTGATGGTATATTTTGTGGATGAGATAGTATGGAA
This sequence comes from Tenodera sinensis, assembly GCA_030765045.1. Lineage (NCBI taxonomy): Eukaryota > Metazoa > Arthropoda > Insecta > Mantodea > Mantidae > Tenodera > Tenodera sinensis. Next base: position 144,259,235 of record CM060963.1, read on the forward strand.
TGAATGGCTTTTTTTTTAAACTTCATTGATACTGCATGCACCGTTACATCGTAACACTACATGCAACTTGAACCAAATAAAATCTTTATAATTTAATTTCCAATTTTAATTTCCCAGTTTTTCAAAGTTTATTTTGTTTATAAATGTCGGGTTGAACTAGATCATTATTTGCTGCCGGGCACTGCCCACCACTTAGTACAATGCTTTATGTCTTTTTTGTTGTTGTTCTTTTTTTTTTTTTTTTTTTTTTTTTTTTTTTTTTTTTTTTGTGAGTATGTATTACTTTGGATGTTTCAACGTAAACCTTGTCCTTCCTATCTATAATGTTGTAATCAGACCGCGTGGCGCATATTAAAGGATGATTGGGTCAAACTATCGCACGCCATATGCCAGGCTCGGCACATATTAAAGGCGCTCAAGGTAAGATTACCCCGCGCGACTGTTTGTGAACACGCGACAATGAGTGCGCCACTGCAAAAGGTTTTCAAGATTATTCGAGGTGCGTCGGGTGGCCGACGTATTTGTGGAGATTCCAGAGAAGCTGAAATATAAGAAAGGTCCGGTTACGTCATCCTCGCTACATAAGGGGGTGAGGAGAGAGAAAGAAGTTAGAGATACGAGTCGTCGCAGCAGTCAGTTTTTAGTGCGAGTGTGTCGGCTGGGTCTGTACGGTCTTCGTGAGAGAACCGTCGTGTCGAAAGGAAGATAGCAAAACAGTTAGAGTGTTGATTAATCACATCGTCAGAGTTAGTTTTTGTGAGACAAAGAGAGAACTGAAAGACAGGAAATTGTGTTAAGGTTTCGAGCAGAAAACAGTTGTGAGTTGTAATATCACGAAGGCCTGTAGACGGTGTTAAGCTTAGTAAAAGAGAACTGTGCTGTTGTGCATTCAGTTTTGGCAAAAAATTAAGTGACGAAAAAAAAAAAAAAAAAAAAACTGGTCCGCATTTTGTCATTTTGTTACAATACAAACTGATTAATTCATTTAAAATTAAGTTGCTCTTGTAAGTTTTGTATTTCAACCTTTAGTTCTGCTGCAAATTAAATGAACTGGTCCTAGGCATGCCAAGTTCCATCCACATACGATATTAGCACCCAACATTTCTCACACCTTCTGCAAGAGAAAAGTAGCATACATTTTAATGTGTTATTTTTATGTTGCTCCTCTCATCCAGGGCCGGTTACCTAGCAAGCAGCTGGGTAACAGCAAGCTCCGATGACGGTTACTGATCTCTAAGTGTTCGGCGCACTTATCAAAATTGTCCCCTTATATCAGGGCATCTCAAAGCTTAAAATTGCAGCGAGTGCAATCCAAGGTGTAAAGTTTCCTCGCAACGTGCATTGTGGTGATCCGGTTAAGCTCGACTCAAATCACGTGCTGCAGAGCGAAGAAGCGAGGAAGCATGTGTTGATGGACAGCTTGCACATACTTGAAATAGATACGTGCAGTACAAATACTATCTGAGAAAGCCACGAGGCGTATCGGAAATAAAAAAAAAACTACCCAACTGTTTACGCGAGCTTATCCCACATACACGGCTAGACAGTGCATGTACACTCTGTTCAGATGCAATCATAACTTCAGGCCAACACCATCTGATATATCGGCAAGCGCGAGAGATTATTAACTTGCATTGCATTGCTAACTTACTCCAAGTTATTGCTATTTCGTGGTTATAGTAAACAAGATAAGAAACGATACAGTGCTCTACAACCTAGGTCAATACGCCTCGTCGCTTTGCCAAGTAGTGCCTCAAAAAACAGCAACCTTCTCCAAAGAAAGCAGAGAATGTAGAGTTTGTCTAATGTATAAGAGTTACATTAAATTAAAAAAAAAAAATAAATAAATAAAAAAACGTTAGCAATATCTGTTTATGAAGACCTGTGGCTTTCAGGAACCTGAAAGCAATTTTTAAATTACAGTTATAATTTGTATTAATTAAATCGATTTTTAATTTCGTCATAGGATGTTACAAATTTGCATCCGATGTTTGATGTGTTTGTAAAGCCCTTTTCAGTAGTATGCCTCCTATTTCCGATTCGAATTGATAGATTTGCAAAGCTGGGATCATCAGAAAGATGTATGTTACCATACAATTTCTCTCTAATTTTACCAGAGGCTGACGAACACTTGCCTAAACTGTATAAGAAGTAGCAAAGGTTTGGTTCCATGCGTGGATGTGGGAGGTTCTTTTCTCTTTTGAATTGTACGAAAACTGTATTGCGTACAAGTATTTTTAAATGTAATTTACAAAGTTGTCTCAGAATTGCTATCAGCCTCGTTCCATAATTGCTGGTATTATTGTAATTAAAAAGGAAAGAAGAAGTAAAATAAAATGTCGGACCAAACCAAATTTAAACAGATTATTTTTATTTCTTTAAAATCGTTTTGCAGCAATAATTATCGCCTTAAATTGAGCATATCCTCCCATCACCATGGTTGCCAGAGCGACAACAGGAAAAAAAAACCACGAATGAGAAAACAACTACAAAGTTACCATATTATGTATGAAAAGAAATAACTAATCACGAACCAGAATCGAGTGGAAAAAACAAAATTCCTATATTAGCAATAAACAAACTGCAAACATATAGAACTAAGATAATTAAAAATACCAGATTTTATCATAAAAAATAAATGAAGCAATTTAACATTGCGCTTCGTACGTAAATATTACGCAGTAGCGGTAAAAGTGACAGAGAGGGAGAGAGAGAGAGGGAGAGAGGGAGAGAGAGAGAGAGAGAGAGAGAGAGAGAGAGAGAGAGAAAGAGAGAGACGTGAAAACGAGCGAGGCAAGCGTAAGAAGAGAGCGGGGGAACGTTTGCACCATGGTCAACGTTTTGTAGTGGCATTTTGTGAGTCGCTGATACTTGCACTTAGTGACAGTTGCACTCTAGTACAATTCTGGGAAACTATCAATGCTTGGGTCGAGCGTAAATTAGGAAGTGGTAGTGGGGGTACTGGGTTGTTATCTGAAGCTGGGTATGTTAGTTCAACTTACTCAGCCGATAGAGATAGAGTAAGGTTTATTTTCGTAAAGTTGTTTTCACATCTAAAATTGCAAAGCTCTGGCTTTTCTACGATATTTTCATCGAGCAGTGGTTGAAGAACGACATGCTTCTGAGATCTATATGGAAGTGCTCAGGCAAATGCAAAGGACCAACAACGTCTCTGAAGGTTGGAATCGAAGGTTGGTCAGTTAATATGGAATGCACGTCCAAAGATGCGACGTACCACAGACAGACAGTGTCTTGCACCCATGGACTCACTAACCGACTCATTTCTGTAACTCTGCTCTGTTGCTTCCTCACCTACGTAGCAGGGATGACGTCACACGGTCCTTTCTATAACTTCTACAAACACGCCGACTGCCGTACAGTTCTCGAAGGCTCTGGGGAAACCGCTTGGTTTTTGTTAGGCACGTGTTTTCTCGCGTGAGCGGTGCGGAGAAACTTGGCCTTGAGCGTTTTTGCTTGTTCCCGTCCTGGTACGTACTCTAAAGCTGTTTGGCCCCGACCGTTCCTTGTGCGCCGCGACCGGAGTCATAGTATGCAAGAAGTTCGGGATTTCTAGATAAAATTAATAGCAATTAGATAAAATAAACAAGTGGTAGAAAACGTTTTTTCATGTTCCACAAAATCTAAATGATTCATAAATAGAACGTTCTTAAAGTTTTGCTGTTTTACTCAAATAATTATAATTCCCAGGGGAAGCGTTAGTGGCTGCTCTAGGTAGAGTGAATCAAGCATGATGACAAATGATGAATAACGCTAGTATGTGAACGAAGTATGTCTTTTCCGACCCAGACGATATGCGCCACTTATTTCCTCACCTCACAAAGTAAGGTAATCAGAAGATATAAACATCAATACACGTAATACAAAATTGCATGGCTTTTTATTCAAATATCTACCTGTAAGATATGTGCCGTTTTAAACATTGGATTGCTAGTTATCAAGTTTAGATTAATTGGGAAAGGATAGTTCATAGATCTCAAACACGTTTTTTCTGGTCAAAGCTTGATATCGAAATGCTGACACTGAAGGACAGAAGTGATGAACGCGGGACACAGAGAAACAAGCCCTCCACTTTAAGTTTGAACATTCCGCAGAGCTCAAGGCTATTTGGACAGATAGCTCGCAGTGGGAATACCTTTGACATCTCCGCATCGATTAGACCTGGCTCGGCAGTTGCCAAAGTGAATGATATATTGTAATTTTTTGGTGCAGGCGACAGAGGGGAAGCCATGTATTGTGTGAAGTCCTCAATCTCTTCTAGGTCATGTTTTATCCTCAGTCATCTTCTGATATTCATATGAAACTTTCTTTCTACAACTCATGCATGCAAATTTCTTCTAACACCAAATACTGACTTTCTTTCTTTGAAGTTAACCTTCATATTATGTGTAATAAAGTTTCAGTAATGGTAAATATGTTTTAATGCACATAGAAACGTTAAACATACCCGTTCCTCAAATATAACGAATTCCAGTCTACTTTACTCCATAAACAATGATTATAGATCCTTCTTTACATTACTAATTAGTTGCCATAGTGCAAGTGGACCAATACCTCTGATAAAGCATTTGTGATACACATAATAAGAACTTCACATAGGCAACCTAACTTATTTTCAAGATTATTTGCCCCATGTAACTATGTGAATTATTTTCCCTGTGAAACCTCCAGTATGCAGAGGCGTGGACCATTATGCAAAGACACTTAGATATATGTAAACTGGCTCTTTGAAGAGTAATGCCTAGGCTTCGTACCTTAATACAGCTATCGAAAATGAGGCGGTCGTAAGTTACCTGCCACATGGGCAGAGCGTGACATCATTGCCCCAGTACAGTGCCAGCACAAAACGCACTGCCTACATTGCATGGTGTCTATCGAGTATGCTTACCCATTCCACACAGTAAAATACTTGTAGTACGAAAATCAAAATGCTCACGTATTGCTGAACTTGTACAAGAATTTGGGAGTGAATGTTGTACTGGAAATGGTTACAGCATTGAATGTAAGTTATGCAACGACGTTGTCTACAACGTTTATGCGTCGACAGTACCTGGCCTCCTCTGTGTTGTGATCCTGTGACAAACCGACCCCGTCCCACTTGCTATAGTCCAAATTCTGCAACTTTTCGTTCTCTGTATGAAGGTTCGTCCCCTAGTGATGTCACTTCAATTCTAGAATGTACTATGGATCAGTACTTCCAAGTGATATCTGCAGTTAAGACCCCTCAAGAGAAGAGGATGAAGTGAAGAACAAAAGCTGCCTACAGGCCATAGGTAGACAGAACACAATGATGCACGGAAGTCCCCTCCACTACTGGAGCTGTCCAGAGAGGGCGATGAACGACTCGTCTAACCCGGCGTCCCTCTTGCGTCCCTTTTGTTCTTTCCCTGGACTGACCATTTATGCCATCTATCTAGCACCTATTCAAGTCAGGAAATCTAGAAACACATCTGAAATATGTGGAAGGAGGCGAATGAAAAGGAATGAGGGAAGGAAACTTGCCATATGAGAAGCGACCACACCATTCGTTTACTAACCGGGGAAAACCAGGAAAAACCCAAAGTCAGAGTGAGCCGCTGACGGAATCGAACTTGAGATCTACAAAATGAGCCCCATACTGTGTTATGAGGCCAAACCCCTTGGAAAAGGAATAGCAGAGCACTTATACAGGGCGTCTAAAAATTATTAACAATTTGAATGACTATGAAATCATTGTTTATTAACTTAGAAGCTAAAATTGAAGTAGAAAAATGTAGCTAAAGAATCATGTTTGCAAATGTTCAAATTGATTACTATTATTGTCCAGAAAGCTGATAATGCGAGCCAATGTATTCCCAATCGTCTTTCAATTTCCAACTTCAATGAATCAGCTGTTCTTGGTTTTGTGCGATAAACTATATCAATAAACAGAAGTGCAAGGTGTGAGGTCTGGGGAACGCGCAATGCTAGCCGTTCTCCAGTCCATGTATTTGAATAAGCTGCATCGAGGTGACTTCCTCATCGCGATGGCAGTGGCGAGGTGCTCCGTCCTGTTGAAAGTACATTTCGCGATCTCCTAACATCTCTTCAACATGATGCACCACTGCCTCTCGCTCGTGCTATCTGAGTCACGTTCGTATCACCTCAAGATGGAGAAGCCTTTGCGAGGTGCGAGCTCGGATCAGGTGGGTAAACGGTGTTCGGCAAGGTGAGAGGATGCTCCCCCTATAATGCTTACATTGGTATAACTTTAAGCAGCGTCATACAAGCGAAAATAAGATAAGTTCACGTGTGCAGCCACACTGATTGGAAAGTAACGTTAGTCGTGTTGATTAGCTATATCAATTTGAACGACAGAAATGGCTATCAAGTGGACATTTGGTTTCCACGACACCTTTACACTCGTAGAAATGCCCGGTACCCGATTTAATCGGAACACAAACCCCCAGCCCACAACGGAGAACACATAAATATTAAAACCCTGAAAAATCAGAATAACAGAACTCTACCCATAAGAATAATACAATTGCACATAACAGCAAAATAGAAAGCACCCTAAAGTTAATGTAATATAAAGGTAATAGCGCCCAAACTGTGCCCTCTTTGACTTTGGTAACTTTGAAAACAAAACCATTTAAATCCCAACACAAACGAGGACGTCCACGGAGGAGTGAGAAAAGCACAGCTAGCGTAGCTAATCAACGCCGTAAACAGCCAAGAAAGAAACCTTACAAACTGAACGAGCCATTTCAGGAGCCAGCATGCCACTGTCTTTCACCGGACAAGTTTCTAGCCAAGAAGGCCAATGACCTTCAAGCCTCTGGAGGCCACGAGGAGTGCCGAAACGGCGACGACACAAGCGAAAACACTGAATTAAAGGAATAAACTGACTGTCGGTTCGTTGTGAACCGATAAACTCCTGACCAAGTATAGATACCGTCACCATTGACAGTTACGCTAAAAAATAGTCCTCTGGTGTCAATGTTGATACCTCACACCACACTGTTACCTCTGGTACGTTCAGCTGTAACAAGAGGATTTACAGAGCCCCAGAAAGTAAAAATATGCTATACTGCTACATTGGTTACACCGGAAAAACAAAGAGGTCTGCATGTTGTGGATAACCATTCTTTAATTACATTTTTCTTGTGCAATTCAAGCCTTTAAACTTGCTTCTATGTTTATAAATAAGGATTTTATGGTGATTATTCAAAGTGTTTGTACATTTTTGACACACCCTGTAGTTATCTTTTGGTCAGATAGAAAACTATTGGTATTTTGGGCTTGCAATGCGTGTAAAGACAGACATAGTACTAAGGTAAGATAAGCACAATAAGTGCAGTTGGTAACTCTGTTGCCCTGTGAAAATGTTCCCTGGAGTTGAGAACAGACTCACTCTCAACTATTTATAGTAATGTGGCCCATTTTTATTCAACTCGTGAAAAGTTCTCGCACTAACGGTGGATTTGGGAATTCCTCCTTCATGAAATATTTATGGCGCCGATAGAGTTTTGTCGCCATATCGACTTTAGCGGGATTTTTTCCAACATGAGAACTACAGCTGAGCATTAATTCTTACATGGTCCGGGGAAAAGACATATGGCGAGAGAAGTTACACAATATACTCGTATCCCAAAGGGAAAGGACGTTTTCTATGCCTGTTGCAATAGAAACTAAATGGATGTTTAAATCTACGGACACTTTCATTGTTCAGAAATATGAGCTGTCTGTAATACGCGCAGAACATCTTTTGTGATGGTAAGAGAAGATTGCCTCATATCTCCATGGCTTATGTGGAATGGGAATTATCGTAAGATGGTTATGACGGCTACTTGGCCGTTTCTGCCGAAATGCTTCATCTACCTTTCTACTTACACAGCAGCTTTTAAACTATCGGGCAGATTACCAGAAGTCGATTGGATGACTAGCAAAACTGATATTTTCCAGTAAGGGATGGAATACCTACTTCTAAAACCTTCTGCATGTTTAGAACTATAGTATGACTTTCAAACTCTTACCGGCGATTTTCTTTTTATTCAAAACTATCAGAACCCTCAATTGTGTTTACATTAGTGGATTAAATGCAGATATTATGTCCTATTTTTTCTAATTCCCCATTGCTCCTTGCTTCTCCTACTTCTATTTGCTTCTCTTTCCTTGTTTATACTCTTCCATCGTTTCCCTTCTCGGTAATTTGCATTTCATGAAATGTTTTGTAACCCTGGAATATTAACATTAAGTAAAACAAGCTGTGAGGCTGTACTGCAGTGGTGCTTGCGCTCTGGAAATAACGTGCTCGGCTGAGGGGAGGCGCTGCGGTCGGACTGATTGCTCAGCAAGAACTGGATGGTGGCGCGTTCTCTGTGATGACCCTGGAACTTCGTCGAGCTGAAGAACTGCTTGCACTTGTTTGGGACCACCACAGTTGCCTAAGATGAGTTCTGGCTTCCCGTAGGGTATCCTCATCTCATCCTTACCCCCGGGGTTTAACGCACAATAAGCCATTGGACGACGTGTCGGAATACTCACCGAGACGGACAGACAGACAGATCTATAGGAACTATAGAGGACGAACTGTTATGTGCCCCACTAAACTCCCCCACTTTGCGATATGTAGTCGTGATGCTAGTGTCTTATATTATTTTCCTTCCCCCTTTTTCCTTTTTATTATTTTTTTTTTATTTTATTTTTAGAGCAACTATATGATTCAGTTTCCGTAAATAACCACTTTCAAGCTACCGAATGAAGTAAGGGAATAGAGAAAAAAATTGAAATTGAGTTATTTACGAACGCTCTATGTTTAAAAGAGTAGACTTTCGAAAATGAGAAGGCGAATTGAATTTATTAGTAACAATATTATTTACAATATTAGCACCGATAATTAAATAAGCGGAGTAGCTTTATTCAGTATACATTTTCAGATGTGCGCAGACGCCGAAGTATTGATCGCTACATGTGGATATTTTCAGTGGCTGCTAGCAGTGTCGTGAAGAATAGGTGCTCCTTCGTATTGGTCGATTAGCAGTGTCGTTATGAACTGGTACAACTTTGGTTGGTGGATTAGCAGGGTCATTATGAACTGGTACAACTTTGGTTGGTGGATTAGCAGGGTCGTTATGAACTGGTGTACCTTTGATTGGTGGATAGCAGTGTCATTATGAAGAAGTGGATGTAATGAGATCCATTACACTGGTGTATAAGCACTTCATTCTGGCCGGTATAAATAAACATAAAGTGTTGGTGATACTGGGATTGTAAGCACGTTAGGTATTTCGTTATTTCAATGACAACAACAGTGACTGCGCATAACATGGAGTCATTAAGTATATGTCAAGAACTTGCGTAAATAATGAATGTTTACATCAGTAGACAGTGGACCGCGAGTTGGTATTATGCGAATTAACTTACACATGAATCAACTGACAATTAGTAGTAGTAGTAGTAGTAAGAGGAGGAGGTGAGATCTGGCAGCCATTTATATCTAAAAGTTGGTTAATCTGCATAATTTTAAAATTAAGATGCAGCCCAGGAACCATCGCAATGATAAGTTATGCTGTAGAATTGATTGTTTGTTAAAAACTCTTTGAATGAATTTACAAATGTTTAAAATAGGATTTAAAGTCCACAGCGATGTCCAACTTTGTCTTTTTGAAGACGCTTACGTAACTAGTAGCTACACCACATCTCTTCTTACAGTTGGAGGGTGGATCACCTCACAACGAGACAGTCAGTATCCAGTGGCGGACACCAGTAGTTTCTAAGACATACTTTGAACTTTCTGGGAATGTTCTCAAAAGAATTCTTCATTCTGGATGACTTTTTAATAAATGGTAAACAGTAAGTCACAGACAAAAGTTTAATTAAAGAAAACCTGGATCTTGTTAAAACACATAATTTATGTAAAGTACTTTTTTGTTTTGAGTGAATCATTTCCGAGATATTCTTTAATATATTGTTGAATTTGTCAGTATTTATGATTTTCTCAAATAGGAATACGTTATTCGATTTTTATCTCTTGTCCTTGCAAAGAGACGGAATTTTAAAGCCATTACATAGTAACCAGATGTTAAAACATTTCACTGTCGCCCACTATATTTCCATATTCCTTTTATACCTACAAGAAAATTAGCAATAACATATCTGAAAATGCTTATATCGATTAAAATGAAGTAGATAGAGAAATAAGTATTAGCAAGAATAGTTTGAATAAGAGTGAGCATAGCTCTACGTGTATTTGCAAACAAAGTTTCTCCATATTGAACTATACTAAAAGTCTGTATGGAAATAGGACGATCACTTCGACTTTGTCACCAAATGTAAGCAGTATGAAATAAGTCACTAATGAACAGATGTTTATCGCATAAGGTTTGAAAGTGCTTTTGTGAATCAGTTTTAACAGGAAGTTACACAGTCTATGATTTTAAGGGAACACTGGTGACACTTTGGCATCTTTGGTCAAAAGAATCAATTTTTTATTTTTGTTGCCAAAAATATATACCTTAAAGAGTATATATGCGAAGTTTTAATTCCCTGGGTAGGAGAGGAAATAAACATTTTGAACGCCATTTTTAAAGTGGTGTGCCGGAACAATTACCCTCTGCCTTTTAATTGGCGTGTCCACACCTGCCATTTCCTAGAGGCTTGGAATTAATTGTTTTTAAACGAGGCATAAGTGGGATGCTATTTATGCATTCACCGTAGCCTAGTTGATTAACTTCTTCAATAAACCCCAAGATGGCAGTGTTTATCGTTTCTGTTTTACTTTGCGGAATTCTTTGAGATTTGTGTTGGGCGTGTGCTTTTGATCATACTTTTGAAATAATTTAATGCTCTTACGAGGTTACTTAAGTGTATACATCGTGTGTAGTATGGCTTGTTTTATTTGTGGCGAAAATAAGGTGCAAATAATGGTTACAATAAATATAAGAGTTAATCGGAAAAAATAAACTGTGTCCCACCTAATCCCCCCTTCCGAGTCAACTTTAACAGAAAAGTGCGTAGTTCATGACTTTTTATGTTCAAGGAACACTTGCGCGAGACCTTCCTAAGGAAATGAGCTCTGCTCTCGAGTTAATTTTACATGTTATTTTTCTTGTTTCATTCTTGCTTTATAATAGTTAATAGCATAATTAATATATTTTGATTTCCTTGAATTATAATACCAGCGTAGTCCAGAAAATAACGACCTTTTGCACATTCTCAGATCTCTGTCGTGTAGACTCGCAGCTAGTCAGTCAGTATCCAGTGACGGACATAAACAGGCGATTCCATGGCAGTTTGTAAGATATCGAAACATTTTGACTTCATAATGAACGAGTGGGGGGAGGAATATCTTTTTATTAAAGAGGAGAACAAAATCAAATGCCTCATTTGCAAAACATATTTATCATGGGCTCGAAGCTTCAATATTAAACGCATTTCAACAGGCGCCATTACATAAAAAATACAAAACGACCAAAAATAAACACAAAGTTGGGGTTTATTTCAGTCTTTACCCTCTGTCATGTTTCCTACACTGCGGATGTTTGCCTCCAACTGATGCCATTTTTTGTTTACATATATTTGCGAAGAGTTTCTCCAAATTGAAGTATATTAAAAGTATGTATGGTAATAGGTTACGCGATGTTCATTTGGTGTATCCTCTGGGCGAAAAACTATAGGAAAGGTGATGATTGAGCAATTGGTGGGATGATCCATATGCAGACGCCTGAGATCGTCAAGCGGTGTAACCGCACGGCCGCAATAAGCCTATACCAGTTACCTATTTGACGGCCTTGCCTCTGGCGCGGGGGACCCGGGTTCGATCCCCGGTATCAGCATGGGGATTTTATCCACTCTGGGAGGTTTGGCAAGGGATACACTCAGTTTTGTTAGTCCCGGGGGAACAATTGAGGAGCTACTTGATGGAAAAGTAGCGGACCCAGGCCGAGAAGACCGCATAACTGGCCTCGAAGGCTCAGGACGCTGACCACGTACTACCCTCCAGTACTGCACCCCATCAATGACACCTATACTGGGCCGAGGTGGGGGACGCAGCGACTGGGCGGTAAGGCTTGGCTCTTCATGGCCTGTTGTGCCGGGGGAGGGGGCTTTTCTTTAGTTACATATTTGATATTTCAAGATGTCTGGTTCTTTGTTAGGTAAAATTGTAGCGAGCGGGTTTAAGGGACTGGCATCACCCAACTACATGGAACTGCAATGCTTATGAATAGATATGGCATTAATTAAATGCCATTCAGTAAAACTAAGCGGTTAATTATATAGCCTGCTTTAGATTAGAATAAGATTGTTGCATTGGTTTCTAACAAATTCTTGTTACAAGACAATAATTTAGTCCAGAGGGATGTATGTAATTGTTGGAAGATCGTTTCCATCTGATAGAATTGCTTCTCTCGTGAGTAGCTGTACACAGTTCACCCAAGACAGTTAAATAGGAGACGTGTTGCTTCTTGCGATTGACAAAGACAATCAATGTTGAAACCGTTACAAGGAAACGTGTGTGGACTTGGGCAATGTTAGATAAGCAGTGTGGCCAATAGCAGCTCTTCATATGCCGCTATAAATTTTCAGAGAAGCCGTTAAGCCTCGCTCGTTAGATTTAACGGCTGTACCGTATTACCTATCCTCTCACCCGCTGTTTACTCGGGTTATCTCTTTCGTTCAAACTGGCCTCGACGTTGATTTTTGTTCAGGTGAACTGCTAATTCGCGAGCAGTAGCAATACCTACTTTCATTAACCTCGTACACATTTCCACCTCCATGCAAAAATGTGGACTGTACGGTATAGGACAAGATAATGTTCGTACCAAATAGACTTAAGAGCTCGTCCGTTTGGTGCATCCCGGAATAAATGGATTGGGTGAAAAGTGCTTGGAGCACTGCAGTAATCCAGTTTTACAACGCTACCAGCTTCAAATTCCAATTTAATCCCCAACCATACACAAATCACAACTTTTACTGTCCTACAGTACCAACTTTAAAAAAGCAGCTTATGTAGTGCGTAAATTCCATCGGAAAATGGCTGTAGAGTCAAATATGTCTCCATCCACGTTTAGTGTGTCTATAAATGTGACGTAGTTGTCGATATCTGAAGAATACAACGCTCATTCACAAACTCCTATTTCTATTTAGGCAACTCTCGTAAATTCCATTCCTATGTACATCTCTGACTCAAAAGTAGAGGTAGCCCTGTTTAGGTGGGTTCGAATTACTGGCAGCTAGTTTTAAACATTTTGGGGAAAAAAGTATAAAACTACACTTCGTTTGTTTCCTTCTGAAGTCTTGCAGTCATGTAAACTTAAATATGTGTTGCCGCATGTGGGAATAAACCATTAAATTTTTACTGAACCTAGCCATAAATATATTGTTTCTTCGCTGCTCTATTTGATCGGCTAAGGGCCAGTGTATTCCACCTGTTTAGTTACTTGACAATACAGTCATGAAATGTTCCACTCCACAATGCTAAGTTTGACAACTTCTTGACTAATTATCTCCTAAACGAGAAAGCAATGCATACAAGCTTCTACATTTTGGAAAAAAAGAAAAGACACTCAGGAGCTTTAGAATGTTTTAAAATAGGGATGTCAAACAGTGCGCTTGAGCGCAAACGCGCACTTTGGAGCTTAGAGTGTCCACGCTGCCCGTAACAGCTCTGCTTGGGACAGTATTAATCTGAGCTGTGGAGCGTTCATGCCATGGAAAAGGCGAAGCCACGTCCATATTTGAAGTCTCAAGTAACGAAATTAATAAATATTATGATACATTAGATGCACTCTTAAGGGAGTTTGCTGGAAGATTTTCAAATCTGAACTGTCTCCTTTTCTTGTCCTATTCTATTGACCCCGGGAACGATCCAGTTCAACGTCAAGTAGAACTTACTGATTTATGCTATGATTTAGAAATAAAAAGGACGCAGAGTGATAGTAATAATACCAGTTTTATCAAGGCCTTTATCCATAAACACACCAATATTTCATAAAATGGTGCAGAAATTGTGTGTGTTTGGCAGTGCATGCATCTGCCAACAATTCTCTAATGAACTTGACAAAGTACCGTCTAAGAGCAAAATTGTCTGATAACCTTATGTTTACCTTGAGACTTTGCTTCCCCAAATACTACAATGTTGGTAAGAAAGCATAAACTAAGCATAACAAATGCATAATTAAGTTCAAATTGTGACCACAAGTAAAGGTTTTAACGTGAAACTATTTGTATGTTATGTTATAGGAGCAGTTGGTTTCCTTTAGAATTGTAAGGTTAAACGTTATATGAATATTTCTTATCTTTTGCGATTTAATGCCTTTGTTTTTGGAATATAAATTTATTTTTCAATAATTATATTATAATGGTGATTCATGTTAAAGCCTCGAGACCACAGAATCTGTGTAAATAAATACTTTTAAACCAAACAGGAAGAAACACAATAATAAAAAGAGTTAACTTATTTTCCCTTCCAAATGTATACACCTAGGCTTTGCTGTGTTTTGCTTAACGCCACCGCTACCTGTGTGTCTTTCTAGTAGCGCCTCATACCCACGAGTACTGCCAAGGTCACGACATTGCGCTTGCGTTGACATGGCTGTTTTAAATGTAAGCAAGGAGCTATGGATGTGGTAGGATCAATTTTAGTAGTACTTATTAATGTGACATTGTTCACTTCAAGCTATGTAACCTACAGTAATTAACATATTCCTATACTATGATGTACTTTCTGTACTGAGAATGTAATAGATGAGTTAAATTTAAGCATATCTTGGAATTTTATACAGAGGGAGAAAGAGAAAGAGAGAGAGAGAGAGAGAGAGAGAGAGAGACATTCGGCAGAGCTTGAACTTGGAATCTGGTGTCCCTGGCTTGAAAGCTTCCCATTTTACCAATCAGCCACACATGTATGTTTCTATGCAATGCACAAGATGCTTACATATACCATTCCAAAATGTTTCACTGACGTATTGGCTCAATTTATTTCGACTTATTGCACAAAAGCATGCGCTTTAAAACCAGTCGAATTCTGAAACATCCTGTATTTACTCACACACTGTGTATTAGTATGACAAATGAATATTCTATCTTCAATTTTGTATGAAGAGCCGCTCAAGTACTCCTTATTTTTACGTGATTCTAGAGACTTATATTCCATAACAGGAAATCTAGCGAACTTATGGCACAAGTTTACTGTACAAATATATCCAGTTGGATTAAGATGCCTTTTGGAACTTTACTGATTTATATTTCCTATTTTACTTTCTCTACCACGAATATTTCATCTACAAATTAGATACCAAAATTTCGCTCGAAATGCACCTGCGTGTGTGCGTGTGTGTGTGTTTGTGTGTGTGTGTATAGAAAAGAAAGAGGCCATATTAAAGCAAAACGTCGTTAAATACCAAATTTGGCATTGAAGATTAGCATCGTGCAAGGACGCAACGTTAAGATTTTTAAGACACTCCCCCATTCCACACTATCCTTTACTTGGAACATTTTTCCAAAAGTTTAGACCTTATTTTAAAAAAAGTAGTTCTAACGAAATTGATTTTAATAAAATTTGGGAAATAAACTGTAGTGGAAGAAGAACATCATATGATTGTAATGCACCGCATTCTTTTCGTAATCTTTCCTTTGGCTACATAATTTCACTTCCTTTTCTGTTTTTTAATGTTTATGTGTAAAATGTTATGACATCGGGGGCAGCGCACAGCAAAGGACGGTTGGAGCCGTCCTGCCCCACTCCACTGGCGTGAGTATATCAAAGGTGCTCAAGGTCAGGGTACTTGTTGGTAACAAGTGACAACAATGAGAGCGGTAGAACTAAAAGACTTTTCTAGATCATTCGAGAAGTTTCCGGTGATTTGTAGAAGTTCGAGAAAGGACCGTGTTACGTCATTCTCGTTATATTAGTAGGCAGAGTAGCGGGAGTCAGTCCAGTCTTTAATTGTAGTTTTAATGTGTGTTTGCGCATGCCTGCCTGAGAAACGAAGCATTCTATAGGAGATAGCAAAGCACCTAATGACGTCGAGTGATTCTATCGTCAAATTCAGCTGTTTGAGAGACAGTAAGTGAAGAAAGACGGTGAAAGTGAAAGTTATGAGAAGAAAACGTTGTGTGTTGTAATATCGCGAAAGAGTGTAGACTGTGTTAAAGTTAGGAAAAAGCACGGTGTTGCTGTACATTCAGCTTTGGAAGAAAATAAAGTGACAAAAAAGTAACTGTACTGGAAATTGTCATTTTGTTACAATACAGGCTTGAGAAAAAAATATCTGTAAGTAATCCAAATTGCAAATATATCTTCATTAAAGTATGCCTAACCAAAAACTAAACCCCTAGCGCAACAACCCAGGAATGTCCAATGTTTACCGCCCAGCCGCTACGTTCCCCACCTCTGTGTACTACAGGTGTCACTGGTGGGATGCAGTACTGGAGAGTGGGACGTGCGTCCTTCGCGAACTGGGCCGCTACTTCTCCATCAAGAAACTCCTCAATTGAGTCTTGGAACCTAACGAGGCTGACCTTCCAGCGGGGGAATAATCCCCATTCTGGTACCGGGGATCGAACCCGGGTCCTTCGCGCCAAAGGCAAGCGCGTTACCAACTGTGCTACGGAGGTAAGTATACCTAATGTAAGTTAAACATGCAACATATGTCCGCTAGTTTATTACCGAGTTACACTAGACGAATAATACCTTTATTTCATTTTATTTTTAATTGACTGTGTAGAATCCTATACACCCCTGCTTTACCACTTTATTGTTAGTGTTCATGTGTGGTTTTCCGTGTCCATGTACCTTTTCCCCTCTGGCATAAATAGGCCGACTTGTAACCTGGGAATAATTATACATTTTCTCTTGGTCACTAACTGTTCGTTACCTGAGTGTACTCGGCAATTTCCGAAGTACTAAAGAGTTAAGTGTGTGGTTTTCTTCGTGTTGTATTTTATTCGTGGGCATGTCGTCCCCGTAGCTACGAGAAAACGGTTATTGGGTTTAAAGGCATGGGCGAGACAGTTCCTTTGTGGTCTGCTTTTAGCGGAATTGCAGAGGTGACAGCTCCTGCACAGAAACTTCAATTCATTAGGGCTACTTGTGCTCCTTCCAAACGGTTTTTCCTTTCCTCCTAATATTAGCGTTCTTACTTTTATGTGTCACCGACACCATCCCCTTCCACAGAACCACTCTTTGGAACTGCTGCTTAGCTTTCAGAAGGCAGATGTTGCCTAAATGTATCGAAAATTAAAGAGAAAGGAGTGAACGTGAAAGTTGTGAGTTTGGTTAGCAACCGCGCCTGGGGCACCTTCAATAAACGACAAACTCCATCCAGCAGAACCTGCAGAATGAGAAAATAAAAGGCAGAAGCAGTTAGGTTTCACGTGCAATAGCAGCAGAATAGTGCGGGATTACCTGATGTAGGTTTTGTTTTGTTGTTTAACGACGCTGTCAATTGCCAGGATCACATTAGCGTCACCGGTGTGCCGGAATTTTGTCCCGCAGGAGTTCTTTTACATGCCAGTAAATCTACTGACATGGAGCTGTCGTTTTTAAGCACACTTAAAAACCATCGGTCTGGGCCGGGTTTCAACCCGCGACCTTGGGAACAGTAGGCCAGCGTCTAACCAACTGAGCCACCCAGACCGACACCTGATGTAGGGTGCAACTGTGTAGCGCTAGGCAAATCTTCAACTACAAGTGAATATTTGCGAAAATATGCATAGGTATTCACTGAAACAACTGATATTAAAAAGCTAGTTTACCCGATATAGGTTACAATACTGCGTAAAACAAAAGTGCTTGGTTGTGCAGTGGAGTCCCAATAACTCGACCTGATGTGGACTGAGATGGGGTCGAGTTATCGAACAGTCGAATTTTACGGAATAAGAGGTCTGTTATTCACAACTCATAACATAATACCTACTAAAAGTTACATAAATACATATTCTTTCACAATATAGAAAACAGAAGTAGCTATAACATATTCTAAAATGCATTGCATTTTAATATGTATCCCTTTGTCCCTTATAAACCATTGCGCAATTCGTCACGTCTATAGAAAACTTTTGTATTGGGTAAAGCAAACCTTCCTAACAAGTGTTTGTGCTATGTATCCACATTATTAGTAGCAAGCGTTTGATTTCGTGACCTTGGTCTACCGAATGCAATACGTTCTGAGTAGACATCGAAGGTCAATACGCTGTCAGCCCTTTTGTTACTGTGAGGGAGACTGCGGTAGTGGTATACGCATACTAATTAAAATTTACCTATACTATTCATATCGTATAGTAGATAAAAGAACGTATTACAGTTAAGTTTAACGATTAAAATAAACAAAAATTAAAATAAAAAGTTTGTTAAGAGTCGTGTTTACTGAAGCGCATTTTTAATGGGATATTCACGATTTACATAATGTGCTGTCTCTAATACGCAAATATCAGTGGTTGAAATTGGATGATTATTTATATAGATCGATTTTGGGGACCAGGAACCTTCGCGAATGTACCAGAACAACTCACCAAAGGCACACAAATTGTAAGTTGCCCTTTTGGTATTTATCTCTGACATGAGATTCCCTTGTGGTTAACCGGAAACAAGCACGAATCAGCTGGGGAGTTTAATGTTGTACTGGCAAGTTGGCCATGGTAGCTTAGTGGTTAAAGCAGCCGCTCGATAAGCGGAAGATTCGTGGTTCACATCCCGGCTATGGCATTGAATTTTTCAGTTTCTGATTCCACCTCTTAAACATTGCCCACACACAGCTTGTGTGTTTAAAAACACCAACAGTAAGCTTGTTGGCATAAACGAATTGTTTATAGAAGAGAGGGTACAGAAGAACATATGAATTAATACGTAAAAGAAAAGTGAGTGAAGGTGATACATACTTTTCAATTACAGAAAATTGTATGGATTGTATATTGAAGGGCGATAGACAAGGACGTGAATGTGTTATGTAAATAAAAACCGAGTAAAGTAAAGAAAACCGTGTGAATGTAATACGGAGTGGATGAAAATCGTCTCCGTGAAAAACAACATATACGTCCCGAATTTCACAGTGATCCGATTGCGATTTTGCATTACGTATACACAAACATTCAGTATTATATAAAAAGATACAGAAATTATCTGCATATTTTCCTGCAGGAGCAAGGACAATATCAGAATACTGTAGTCTTTGAGCGATAGTCAAATCCTTTAAAGCTGGTCGCTGTATGTAGGCTTTGAAATGCTGATCTCCTTGTGCGAGCAAGAGATTAAAACCTGAATAACGACCTCCCATTTCAGAACGTATAAGTGTTGCAAAACTCGCATGAGTAACAAGGAACATCTTCGGAATGGTTCATTTCACCAAAATGCATGGACATAAATTGTGTCTGTTAACGACGTCTACATTTTTTGTATACTCTATCTCTTATGGTTTACCAGTTGTGAAAAAATCATCAAGAGTAAACAGGATCATAGCCAAAAAAATATGCTTTTCACTTGCCATAAACATATCTCAAACATGTGACATTTTAATCAACATCGTTTGAGACATTTTTGAGAAAATCAAAATTTTCGAAAACTTTTCCATGCAAAAGGTAGTTAAGGGCGAAGGAACTTTCTTCATAATCTTCGCGTCGAATAAATGGCAGATATTCAACTTAAATACCAATACACACACGTGGAACCTTTCTGCAAATGTTCTTCGACATCGAATTTTTCTGTAGAATACAGTACTTCCCCTGCTTACTATACCCAGTAGAAAAAGTAAAAGAGGACATTTTAGTAAAATGTAGGTGCGTGTGGGTATGTGTGCCTGTGTCAGTGTGCGTGCGTGTGCGCGCGTGTGTGTACAAATGCGTGTGTTTGTGTGTGCAGATGCCTGAGTGTGCGTGTATGACGCTTATGCGTATGTGCATGTGTATATGTGTGCGCGTGTGTGCTTTTGTGCCTGTGTGCGTGTGTGCGTTTGTGCCTTTGTGCGTGTGTGCATGTGTGTGCGAATATCTGTGCGTGTGTTGTGTGTGAATGAATGTGTGTGTGCCTGTGTGCGTGTGCACGTGTGTGCGTTTGTGCTTCTGTGCATGTGTGCGTGTTTGTACGTATGTGCGTGTGTGCGTGTGTATGTGTGTGCATGCCAATGTGAACTTTTGTGCATGTGTGTGCGTGTGTGCATGTGTGTGCGTGAGTGCACGTGCTTATGCGTGTGTGCGAATGCCTGTGCGTGTGTTGTGTGTGAATGAATGTGTGTGCCTGCATGTGCCTGCGCGTGTGTGCGTTTGTGCATGTGTGAGTGTGTGTGTGTGTGTGTGTGTGTGTGTGTGTGTATGCGTATGTTTTAAGCCGTCACATAGCGGCGAGCTTTCAAGGGGTTCGTCTATCGCTTAAACCTACTGTTTTCCCCTATACCCATTTATCTACAAGGTTGTAATAAAATGAGTTTTACAAATTGTCATATCCGTTAATGTGAAGCAGATTAAGGAAGTAGCGTTGTCAAGACTGATTTGTACAAGAGAGGGCGGATTAATGTGAGTGAATGCATTAGACTTCTTGAGTCTGTCCTGCAGTGCCTTAGTTTTATTTTAAATCATTAACCATGGTTATTTGCAGCTAACTATGTAACAGCAACATGCAGTTGATAAGCTATATTTAACCGACTCTGTAAACACCATGAACTTCCAATCAGTAGCCTAACAGTTCCATTACAGTATCTCTTTCTGTTTCTTTTTCTCTTACTCCTGTCCCATACATTTACAATAGGATCATTATACTTTGAGATACATTGTACAATTGTTGTTACAAACCCTGCGTTGAGATGTCGTTGCAATACCCCAAAGAAATCAATGATACCAGCCACATAATAAACCAATAGGTAAGTATCATGCTATTGTGGATTCCCGCTGGGCAGACCACTCCGAACTTGGACTTCTTCACAACTTTCTGCGGCTGGAGAGGAATTCTTGGGTTAATGTCACGGAGTTTCTTGTGTCCCATTGAACTTCTAAATGATAAAATAATTCACTAAGATTTCAAGAGATGTGTTAGAAAGCAGGAGAGACAGAAATCAAGTACTAAAAGAAGTTGCTCGTTTGAAATTGTTATAATGTAGCGGTCATATGTTATCAGTCCCAAATACGTCCAAGCTTTTTCCACCTTTTTCATTCGTTTTCCTTATTATATCTCTACTAAGTAAGTAGGGGAAGTACTGTATTCGACCCAAAAATGCGATGTCAAAACTTCACCACACACACATGTTTTGAAACCTCCTGAAGGAAAATTTTGAAGCAAATTTATCCACCCTAATGTGCCCTTCACATAGAATATTTTTCTACATTTTTTATTTTCTCAAAAATAGCGCTGACGATTTTGTTTTAAGTGCCATATATTTAAGATATTCTTACGGTAAATAAAATGCATGCGTATTTTTAATTATCTGCCTTAGCCCCTGTAATCCTGTTTACCCTTGATAACCTTTGAATAATTGGTAAACCGTGAGAAATAGTCTAAATCCTACGAAACAAAAAATCTTCGTGTCACACTCTTGAAAGATGTTGAACTTAAATTCTTAAACGACTTTTCGATTTTGAATTATGCTGTTCAGAATCCCAAGGTACACACACGCACGCACACACACACCACTCACACACACACCAGACACATAAACACGCACACACCTCACACACCCACGTACACATACACTACAAACACGCATACACACACACCAGATATTTCTCTAAAAATGCCTTTTTTGGTTTTCAGGGGATCTCAAAACATGGGTTTGTAATGAAATATCGCTGTCAAACTGTTTAGTGTAATGCTGTTAGTGTAATTTCAACCTTCTCAACCTACTATGCTTGTGGTGTGGAAAGTAAATATTTAGCGATCTTAAGTTACCCCAAAATGTCAGGTATAGTGTTGATGGAAGGGATATCACAACTTTATATGCAATACATTATATTAGATGAGAAATATACCGACTTAATCTAAAATATAGTCATTAATGCAGTACAAAGCAAATGCATGGAATATTTGGTGAAAAAGGCAAAACCATTTGTTTTAAAAGGGACCTCTCTCTGAGCTGTTGTCTTTTCGCTTGCATTAACTAGTGTCTTACACGTGATTGGTCAAACACAGTGAGGCAATAACGAGCGTTGGCGGCAAGTCCTTGTTTTCAGAAAGTTACATGTTTTTCCTTGTTTGTGGCGCACTTTCTGATGCCAGAGCAAATATTTTGTTGATTCAACCCTGCCATCGGCGGTTTTTGTGAGCCCGGTTGAAAGGATATGGATTTGGGAATCAAAGTGAATTCGTGTTTCAACGTTTATTGGCTGCACAGCGAGATGGGATGGGGAACAAAGAATAAATAATACTGCGTTGTGGCCTTCATTATGTTATCCCTTTCACATTTTGATACAAGGGAACCTAACGGCCACACAGATTTTACTGGAGATGAGGACTCGATTCTGAATTCCAAGTAAAGAGACTGGTTTATCAAAACGGTTGCCGCGACTTGCAAGTGAAAAAAGAACAATCTCTTTGACGAGGAACAATATATCGATACTTCTGATAATACCCATATCTTTTCCTGAAAAATCATTTACTTCACAGTGGTTGAGGTTCTTGCGTTGCTTTTGTATTTCAACATACCTAAAAACTGAATTCCGTAATGCTTTCCGCATCCAGTTATTAAAATATATGAAGAATGTCATGAAACATGAGATTGTGACATATTGGCTTATAATCACAGAATAGGGAAGTAGGACTTCAGAAATGTTGACAGCTTCGAAAGATAAAACGTAAAGTTTTTTTTCCCTACATATAGTATTCCGCCCAAAATTTCATGTCGAGATTTCATTGCTGAAACGATATGTTTTGGGGACCCCTGAATCCATGGAAGAGCATTTTTAGAAAAAGGTCCGCGCGCGTTGTGCGTGTGTATCTGTGTGTGTGTGTGTGTGTGTGTGTGTGTGTGTGTGTGTGTCTGTGTGTGACTGAACAAAAACGAAAAGTCGCTTAAAAACCAAAGTTAGTATTCAAGTTTAATATCTTTCGAGGAAACGACAGTAACATTTTGAACAAAATTCCTTCATCCTAAACTAGCCTTTATATGGACATTTTTTGAAAAGTTTTGATTCCCTCAAAAAATGGTTATAACAATTTTTATTAAAATGCCACATGTGTAAGACATTTTTATGTCTAATGAAATGTGTATTCTGAATTTTCTGACTATCGCTCATATAGTTCTGTTTATTCTTGGTGACTTTTGCATAACTGGTAAACTGTAAGAGATAGATCATATCTTAGTGCACAAAAACTGTAGATCTCGTTAAAACGCACAAGTTACGTCCAAATGCATTTTTTATTTGGGGAGAACCATTTCTATAATATTCCTTTTTATGTATGTGAGTTTTGCAATACTTATACCTCTCTCAATTGGAAGGACATTATTCACTATTTTCTCTCTTGGCCGTGCAAAGAAATATCAAAGAACATATATAACATACAGATCATCGCCCAAAGCCTGCTGTATTCCCACATTCTTCTTGCACCTACAAGAAAATTAGCAATAAGGTAATTTCTACAAATGTTTATCTTGACTAACACGAAGAAGATATAGGAATAGGAATTTGCAACAACAGTTAGTACAAGAGTAGAGAAAGTAATGTGAGTGCGACAGATCAGATGTTTAATGACAGGTCCTACGTGTGATTCTGCCTAGGAGATAGGAGACAGTTCTCTTTTAGTTAGGCTTATTATTCAACTCCCGTGAGAGCCATGTGTGTTTAACATTGAAAAACTGACTTTCTACGTTCACATAGCTTTCTCTGCTTAACATAGTTTGTTATTATATAACCTCAACAAATTATTCTTGCCAGATGCGGGAATAAATGTGCTTCTTTATTGAATTATTACATAAGTAGCTTCGGTACACATATAATTGAAGGTGCAGGATGATATAAGAACGCAAATCGATAGTCAAATGTTAAAAATCCGTGTCGCTGTATGCTGGTCCAGAAATTTCACACCCCTGCGACAGAAACAAAGAATTCAATAGCTGCAGTATTTAAAAATTACTAAGAAATCAGGATGCAATTAAATATATATAGTAACAAAACTGTTATTTCAAATAAATTGTGCGTTCTAAAGATATTTAGTTTTACGTGGCATAAGTGTTGTGTTGTGAATTGCAAGTTGTGTAAAATTATTCAGAAATTATTAACAATGAAGAGAGCTTCACATGCTATCCCAAAAAATCTAAAATACTAATTTTTTTCTAACTCACACACATGGTATTTCATTAAAACCGTTCGATGCATTTTTGAGAAAATCGAATACTTCGAGAAATCTTCTATGTAAAGCATAATTCAGAGTAGGAGATTTTGTTTTTTTAAATCTTCGTATTGCGTTTTATCTTGTACATAGTTGGGTTATAGGAACCTGTATTTAAAGTGCTCTTTCTGGATTCAAAACGTCTACTTTCCGTGGAATCTAGATGTCAATATTTCTCTACTCAGCCATTCTTAGGAAAGTCCACTTGTTGGGCAGTCGAACACAGGACTCCTCCAATACCTCCTTAGTTGAGTACTCATAACACATCAAAACAGTTGTCACAACCTCACTCAGAGAACATCACTTTTTAATGCGCTTGTAAAGTACTCAGTAATACACACTTTGATTCGCGAGAGCGATCATATACGCTGGATATGCCGACAGAACATTCTGGAGTCTTATGGAAGCAGAGGAAGGGAAACTTTGAGCAGATTCTGGTTATCTGTTGACAGCTCTTCTGATATTCACATCGGGGAGGGAGTATCCGCGTCTACTTATCTCTGTTTTTATTGACCAACTGACCGAAGTCGATCTGCCAGATAATAGATGAGGCGAATAGATCCTAAGGGCGGCCCGAATATTACCATGGCAGAGCAGAGGATAGGGTGGCTACATTTTCCCAGTTAGAAGCACTATGACGGAGGCTGGCTCGGCCCCGTTCCTCTGTCACCCTTTCGGGTTCGTATTCCGCCTTGCAATCCAGGGGACGAGATTTCCAAAGCACATTCCTTCCCCCTGCCGTACTGCTGCCACGACGCTCGCCGATACCTCTAACCCCGAAGAAATCTGACGGGATCGAGGGTGACATGAAATGATTAATGTAACGAAATGGAGAAACAGGAAATTCCGAGGATATGAAAAGTCTTCCCAGCAGTCACTATGCGACCCGGGGAAACTCCGAAAAAACCTAAGATCAGGAAAACTACGGGGATAGAACCCTAGATCTCCAGAATGCGGGCCACAGACATGACCGCCTGAGTAATCTCGCTGGTTCAGATACCAAATATATTACACTAGCTATGATAAGAGGGTAGATATAGTTTTAGAGCTCTTCTATGCCCTCCCAATCTTTATCAAAATCACTGAATGATAATAAGAATCACTGGCCACAATTCTCTAATTACAAGGTGGAAAAGCTTTGCTCGAACACCAAACGATGTTCATTGTGAACAGCAAAACTCCCGCTGTTTTAACAGGGGCGCGCCTTTGTATGTTTCACTCGTGACCCTGCGGTACCAATTATTTGTGATTCATGAGCCACGGCAAACGGGAAAGAGAGGTCAACTAAAAACTATTAGGTGCCCAGTGTACATATAGGTTTCAATTTATACGGTGTTTAATAAAGAACTGTTTCCTGTATTTTCTTCTTTGATCGTATTAATAAGGAAAGGAAGGAACGGAAAAATCTGATGTGTTGCACTCACACATGAATTTACTCTATTGTTAGTCTTAAAAATAATTATTTTGGTTTTAGCCAAGATAACCAATTGTAGAAATTTTTGCTATTTATTGTACATGTGAATACACTAGACTTTGAGCAATAGTCAAATGTTTTAAAGCTGGTCGCTACATGAAAGCTTTGAAATTCCGTTCTCTTTGCACGGCCAAGAGATAAAAAAGTGAGTAAGGACTTTCCAATTCAGGAAAGTATAAGTATCACAAAACTCACACAGATAAAAAGGAATAGCTTCGAAATGGTTTACTCCACAAAAAAATATATCATCACCATCATCATCATAATCATAATCATCAAGAACAACTTTGTTTTATGCCCTGTGTCCTGTAACTATATACAAAAAACTGATTTGGAACTAAATGTATGTTTTAAAGAGATCTAACTTTTTTCTATAGTAAGATTTGGTCTATCTCTTACTGTTTACTACATGGGCCATAGCCAGAAAATTCAAAATATACATTTCATTATCCATAAAAATATCTTAAACATGTGACACTTTAATCAAAATCGTTAGAGCCATTTTTGAGCAAACAAAATTTCGAAACATGCAAACATGTTCCATGTAAAGTGTAGTTTAGGCTGGAGGAATGAATTTTGTTCAAAATCTACGTGTTGCATCCTTGAAAGACATTAAAGTTAAATAGAAAATTGATTTTTAACCAACTTTTCGTTTTAGAGTTAATGCTGTTCATGGAAAAACCACACACACACACACACACACACACACACACACACACACACACACACACACACACACACACACATCGTGGACCTTTTTCTAAAACTGTTTTTCTTTTTGGAGTGGGCCTCAAAACATATTTCAGCTGACATTTCGACATAGAATTTTTGGGTGGAATACAATACTTGTTCTACTTAGTAGTAGAAAAGTAAAAAGCAGAGTATGATTCACTTCGCTTTTGGTCTCTTCACGTTACTCTTACGATTCTTTTGAGAAACTGCATTTCGAATGTTCCTATTTTTCTCCCTTCCAATTTTGTTAAAGACCATGTTTCTGGTCCACAAATCAACATCGGTACTGCGATTGGTTCATAAAATTACGATTATCATTATTAGTACTATTATTATTATTTTATATTATTATTATTTTATATTATTATTATTATTATTATTATTATTATTATTATTATTATTATTATTATTATTATTATTATTATTATTATTATTATTATTATTATTATTATTATTATTATTATTATTATTATTATTATTATTATTATTATTATTATTATTATTATTATTATTATTATTATTATTATTATTATTATTATTATTATTATTATTATTATTATTATTATTATTATTATTATTATTATTATTATTATTATTATTATTATTATTATTATTATTATTATTATTATTATTATTATTATTATTATTATTATTATTATTATTATTATTATTATTATTATTATTATAATCATTATTATTATCATTATTATTATCATTATTATTATCATCATTATTATTATTATTATTATTATTATTATTATTATTATTATTATTATTATTATTATTATTATTATTATCATCATCATGCATAAACATTTCTCCAAACCCTTTCTTTGATGTATTCGCATTCCTGCATTCTGGTACAAACTTTAAATTGCCTTTATTGTAGAATTTGACACAATTTGCTTAGTGCCACTTTATCAAATACTTTTCCATAGTTGACGGAGAACATGTGTCTTCCTAGATTAAACCCTGTCCTTTTCCGTATT